>JAACJT020000038.1:356462-383722 GCA_009936485.2 Gymnarchus niloticus
AGAAAGGTGCTTGGTGTGACATCTGGTCAGAGGAAGGAAGACAAGGAAACCTGGTGGTGGAACGATGAAGTACAGGAAAGTATCAAGAGGAAGAGGTTGGCAAAGAAGAAGTGGGATAGTCAGAGAGATTAAGAAAGTCGACAGAACTACAAAGAGATGAGGGGTAAGGCAAAGAGAGAGGTGGCGAAGGTCAAAGATAAGGCGTCTGGTGAGTTGTATGACAGGCTGGACACTAAGGAGGGAGAAAAGGACTTGCACCAATTGGCTAGGCAGAGGGACTGAACTGGGAAAGATGTGAAGCAGGTTAGGGTGATAAAGGATAACGATGGGAACGTACTCACAAGCGAGGAGAGAGTGTTGAGCAGATGGAAAGAATACTTTGAGGGGCTGATGAATGAAGAGAATGAAAGAGAGAGAAGGTTGAATGATGTGGGGATAGTGAATCAGGAAGTGCAATGGATTAGGAAGGAGGAAGTAAGGACAGCTATGAAGAAGATGAAGAATGGAAAAGCTGTTGGTCTAGATAACATACGTACCTGTGGAAGCATGGAGGTGTTTAGGAGAGATGGCAGTGGAGTTTCTAACCAGATTGTTTAACACAATCTTGGAAAGTGAGAGGATGCATGAGGAGTGGAGAAGAAGTGTACTGGTACTGATTTTTAAGAACAAGGGTGATGTGCAGAACTGTAGTAACTACAGAGGGATAAATCTGATCAGCCACAGCATGAACTTATGGGAAAGAGTAGTGGAAGCTAGGTTAAGAAGGGAGGTGATGATCAGTGAGCAGCAGTATGGTTTCATGCCGGGAAAGAGCATTACAGATGCGATATTTGCTCTGAGGGTGTTGATGGAGAAGTATAGAGAAGGTCAGAAGGAGTTACATTGTGTCTTCGTGGACTTAGAGAAATGACAGGGTGCCTGGAGAGGAGTTACGGTATTGTATGAGGAAGTCGGGCTTGGTAGAGAAGAATGTAAGAGTGGTACAGGATATGTACAAGGGCAGTGTGACAGTGGTGAAGTCTGCAGTAGGAGTGACAGATGCATTCAAGGTAGGGGTGGGATTACATCAAGGATCAACTCTGAGCCCTTTCTTATTTGCAATGGTGATGGACAGGCTGACAGATGAGGTCAGACAGGGGCCCCCGTGGACTATGATGTTTGCAGATGACATTGTGATCTGTAGTGAGAGTAGGGACCAGGTTGAGGAGACCCTGGAGAGGTGGAGGTATGCTCTAGAGAGGAGGGGAATGAAGGTCAGTAGGATTAAAACAGAATGCACGTGTGTGAATGAGAGGGAGGGCAGCGGAATGGTGAGGATCCAGGGAGTAGAGTTGGTGAAGGTGGATGAGTTTAAATACTTGGGGTCAACAGTTCATAGTAATGGGGAGTGTGGAAAAGAGGTGAAGAAGAGAGTGCAGGCAGGGTGGAGTGGGTGGAGAAGAGTGTCAGGAGTGATTTATGACAGACAGGTACCAGTAAGAGTGAAAGGGAAGGTCTACAAGGTGGTAGTGAGACCAGCTATGTTATATGGGCTGGAGATGGTGGCACTAATGAACAGACAGAAGGCACACCTGGAAGTGGCAGAGTTAAAGATGTTAAGATTTGCATTAGGTGTGATAAGGATGGACAGGATTAGGAATGAGTATATTAGAGGGTCAGCTCAGGTTGAACGGTTTGAGAGAAAGCCAGAGAGGCAAGGTTGCATTGGTTTGGACATGTGCAGAGGAGAGATGCTGGGTATATTGGGAGAAGGATGCTGAGGATGAAGCTGCCAGGCAAGAGGAAAAGAGGAAGGCCAAGGAGGAAGTTTATGGATGTGGTGAGAGAGGACATGCAGGTGGTTGGTGTGACAGAGCAAAATGCGGAGGACAGGAGGAGATGGAGACTGTTGGTCCCCTGTGGCAACCCCTTACGAGAGCAGCCAAAAGCAAATGATGATAATGATGATGTCTTCAATGTAGAAGACAAAGAGTGGGCTGGATTTCCTAATTTTTTTAAACTTAAGTGTTATCCATTAACTAGATCTGTGACCGACACAGAAAAAAAATAGACATGAAGATGTCTTCATACCATATAAAACCACGTTTACATGTTGCACAAGTTATGGAACATGCCAAGGAAACATTTAATGATGTGTAATGATGGTAGACCACATTAAACATTAAGTCCATTAACTAAAGTCCCTAAAGTGAACCTCTTTGTGTACAGTTGGTATAATTCATCACAGACTGATGTTCAAGTCTTGCATGAAGCTTGGGTGTTTCCTGCTGCCCAGAACTGACTAATGTATACATGCCTTGTCCAATGCAATGTTAGATCTCTGGTTGAGGGCTAAGCCTCTGCTGACAGCTTTGCCTGCAGTACACCTATGAACCAGAGTAACTTCACTGCATTTGAAAGTCCATTAAACTCACTGCTGAATATACAACCAAGGTTGAAGATTAGAGTATCCATCACGTTAATTCTCCAGATGATGGTTTGTGTATAACCTGAGTGAATACTGTTTTGTTCTTTGCTCAGCTGCCAGTATTAATTGGGATAGTGAGATCTCCATGGGGTGCCTCTGCCCACCTCTTCCGCACACAGCGGGGGAAAGGTTAATACCTGGCCTCTGCGTGTGCAGGGGCTCTCTGTGCTGGGAAGGAAGGGAATCTGCCCCCTTTGAAGATTTGGTGTCCAGATGGCCTTCATTTCACGTTCTACGTTAGGTACAGAACGTGGCTTATTTTTACCTGCCAAGTCCTTCATTTGTAAGGCAATAGTGAACAGGGTGATGGGTGTGTGTGTGTGTGTGTGTGTGTGTGTGTGTGTGTGTGTGTGTGTGTGTGTGTGTGTGTGGCCGGGCGGGCGCATGTGTTTACCTTTAGCACTGTCATCTGTATCGATTACCTATTAATTTTGCACCCTGGGCTGCGGGAGAGAGTGGGTGGGTGTGGCCAACAGGGCTAAATGTCATGGAAACGGTGGACTGTCTCCCCTCTTGAAATCTGTAATGCACCCGGTCTCAGCAGAACATGGATGACTGAAAGAGAACATAGAAAAAAATAGCATGATTTGTGCTAGCCATGCTGTGAGAAAGAGCCTGTTAAATTACCGGTGTTAAGTGACACTGCATGTCTCCACCTTCAAACAGCAGGTGTTCACCTTTGCCTCCATACTTATGATAATATATATGGAACTGTTTTGGAATTCCCAAAACCATTATGGCACTGGCTGTGGGTCAACAAGGCTGTCTGTTTGGCTTTCCCATGCCCATCACTTGTACTTTGTCTGAAAGGTCTTGTTTCAACGTGCCATGCTGTGTGTCCACGTTGACCTGATGGCCGACGAGCAGAGTCTTCTCCACAGTGTGGTGAATTACTGGTGTGTGGCCTGTGCAGGAAAACAGGGAGGTCATATCCACGTGTTCATGATTAATGTAACACTGCATGGAATTGATTCACATCTGACATTTCTGAGGTGAGAATAAACCGCTGTGGGCGGGCAGGGCAGGCTTTTATTAACTGCACACACATTGGAACAGTGAAATTACACCCTTCGCTGGGGTCATACACCCCTGGGCACCTCTCCAGATTTCACACATCCTGTTCGAAGTTAGGATGAATAAGGATGCATATGATATCCATCTTCTATGTGGTAATCATGTTCAGGCTTGTGGGTACAGGGAGCCTGGAGCCTTTCCCAGGCAGCACAGGGCTCAAGGCTGGGGTATACTGTAGATGGGAAGCCAGTCCATCACACGGCACACATGCATGTAGTCTTAAACCTTGAGCAATTTTGAGATGGCAGTTAAGAGAAACTGATGTGACATGGAGAGAACAATCATACTATGAACACACAGACCGGAGGCAGAATTCAAACCCCCAACTCTGGAGGTGTGAAGTGACAGTGCTACCCACTGAGAAACCATCTCTGCCGTAATTGGCACTACCAAGTGGATTGCTTCGGCATGGCTTTATGGTCCTGTTTGGTCTGCTAGTAATGAGGTGGAGGATGGTTTTGGATGCCATGGTTTTCTGATGATGATTTCAGGAACCGTCAGTGAAGATCGATGGTGTCCAGCTCACCGTCAATTCTAAGAGCCATTTAGGTAATTGTATCTGGCATAGAGCTGTTCACAGTGGTCCTTTTCCAGTACCATTGGGTTTCTGACATACAGTGACTTATTTGGTATTTAAATTTAACATGTATACCTAGAGGAAGGATCTTCCTGCTCATTACAGAACTTCACGAATAGTTGGAAACCATCTTATCCCATTTGGGTTCTGACCATTTGATGATAAAGCCATTCCCAAATCAGAATTTATTAATTACTTGAATTCTTCAAAAAAAAGATCCACTCATTTCCTCATGCTGTATGTTGAGCCCTAAGGTGGTGTTGTGGCATGGTTGTGGCTACTGCCCTGCCATACATGCATCAAGTCCCACTATTTTTGTCACCATGGGTAACAATACTGGCTAGTGATTGGACAAACGATGCTTCAAAACCCAGGGTGGGTGGGACATACACTGGGTTTCAGGATACTCTCACCCACCACAGGTTTTCCACATTAATAATCGCTTCATTGTACTCATGCTACTTTGTTACATTATTCCAGTACACTTTGGTGTACCTGTACTCATATGCTGCTTTTATGAATCAGACACTAAGTGGAAATCCAAAAACAAAAACAATTACTTCTTGCAAAGCTGGCTGGATCCAGCTTTGCATGAAGATGGGACCCTCGTTTAGAACTCTGATGGCTTATTTTAGTGTAGATGAGAAAATGAACAGCATATTATAGGAATGAGTCACTCTGCAGAGCTAAATGGATTATTGTCCGTTGAAGCAGTGCTGTTTATTCGGTGGTCGTTAAGATAGCTCGTCCACATGCAATCAGTTTTCCTGGGGAAAATCCCCAGGCTTGTTTTTGCCTCACCAGCAACAATGAAATACCAATCAACATCACTTCTTCTGCAGGAACAGAAGAGTGTGTTGTTTGGCTTCAGTGTTCATTTTGACAAACAAATGAATCGGCTCCAAGTCGAAGGGGTAATATTGTTTCTCCACGTTTGTAATCACCCCTTAAACATGGAAACAGCAGTCTTCCCGGTTTATAGGTATTGGAATAAACACTTTTCTTAATGCGTAGTTCCTCCAAAAGCAGCCTTTCCCATTCGCCATGGTAGTGAAGAGAGCTAATGAAAAGATTCACATCCTCCGTTTGCTAGTGTGAATATTTTCTATCTAATTTAAGAATTTCTGGGGCCTAATGGCTTTTAATGATGTTGCCTAGAATGCTTCACAGGAAGTTGTGAAGCTCACACTGTCAAACCGCTCAACAGCTGTGTTACTGATCCAGAAAGCAGCTTGACTTTTCAGGCAATGGTCTCAGTGAACCGGGAACTGGAGTGCTCCTGGGGTAATGTTTACCAGCTCATAGGGAAAATAAAGAACTGCTATTATTGCTAGCTCAACAAAGGCTGGATGAGATTTCACTATTTCAGCTGGTTTCACATGTAAAATAATGCCTTTACGAGAATGTAAGAACTTGAACAGGCTGTCGGTGTCTCTTCCCGACATCCCTTACATTTAAACTGACTATCGGGACATTGAGTCGTTCCAACACACCTACAGTCCGTCCGTCAAATTCCGCTGCTTCGGTAGTAATTTGAATTCTGGTCCACCCACAATTCTTTTTATAAGAGACCAAAAGTATTGTCATCTAACGTGCCGTTGTTTCACTGCTGCACCACAAAAAGTTGCCAGTTTGTACTTACTCAATGATATTTTCAGTGTGGACTGAAAACCTCTGCAATATGCAGTCAGAATAACTACTTGCAACTAAGATAATCCTTAATGAGAAAAGCTTATCTGAAATATGCAAAAAAAAAACCCGAAAGAAATCATAAATAACAGTCAAAGTAAACTGCTTCCAAAATGACAGCTTAGAATGTATTATGGATGTATGGTGGATGCTACATTAAAATGATTACACGAGCTAGCGAGAGAGAGAGAGCCAGCGATTAGGAGGAAACAGGATGGATACCATATTGGGGGTGAGTCAGAGAGAGGAGGGGAGAAAGATGGGGATGGCGAGGGAAACAGAGAGGGGGATGGAGAGAGAGCCAGCGTGAGAGGGCATGAACAGATACGGTAAATCACCGGCCTGGACTGCTCCCAAATGGGTGCCGCAGCGAACACGTCTGCATGGAGGCTACATTGCTGTCAGGCGAGTCCCATGCAGCCAGGGGCCTTGTATTAACCCCCACCCCCCACCACTGCGAGGGCAGGGGGCTCTGCAGTTACTGGGACAGATGGTACAGGAACAGCAGCTAAACACCTCGGCCACATTTCACAGCCAGACAGAGGAAAACGAGAGCAAAATGGGAGAGCATCACGTACGTTAGCTATACTAGTTTGACAGTGTGCTGGCTTGGAGCTAAAAAAAAAAACCAAAACAAACGACCTCACTAGGCATCACACAAAATACCTAAACTCATAGTGACTCTAATGGCATTACAGTCTGCTTGCACACACACATCGCATCAAAATAATCTCTTTTAAATTAACTCTGAAGATGGAACTGTTAGAAACGGCAGCTGACCTTGGCATGACCGTACTCTGCTGGAGCGGCCCCATCAACAGCGATGCCGATGATGTATTACTGCAGATGTAGCGCATGGCAGCAGGTACAGCCTCAAGCATTTCTGTCTACCTCTATGCTGTGGCCGCTACACTTTCCAGAGCTGGACACCCGGGGCTTGGCAACGTGGCGGGAACCTGGCAGCCACAAGTGCCAAGGGCCCCATGTTTGTAGCCACCTGTCGCCTGCCCTTCCCCCGCACCTACCTCTGCCGTTGGCCTGGGTGGCCAAGGGAAATGCATGCCATTGTGGAGGGAGAACTGGCTGGTTTGGCTCTATGGAACATAATTCTGCCAGTGTCTCCAGGGATCTGCTTACTTTCTCATCGTATGTGATGTCATGCTTAGACCTGTCCAGCAGGGGGCAGGATTCCCAATGGGGCTTCAAAGCCAGTTTTGCATGTTTAGCCGATAATTACAGATGATTCTTAGGAGAAATGTCACATAAGTCAATGCAAGACAATGGTGACACGTTGTTGAATGTTTAAATGAAATATTTAAGTTACCCGGAGAAATGAAATGTCAGATAGTTGTATGTGAGCCCCATGATGGACTGCCTCGTTCCCTCCACTTCCTGGTATAGGCTCTAGACTCCCCATGATCTTGAACTGACCAAGTGGTGTGGAAGATGAATGGATGGATGAGTGGAGTGCTCAGCATCCAAATACCTTCGGATGGTGGTTAGGTTTTGTTGATGTTTGCTTTTAATCTTAGTGTGTAATCTCACATTCCAAAGCATGTTGATTTTGATAGTTTATAATAGGTTTGTTAAAAATGTCATTCTAAAACCCACCCAGTCTGATTCTGATTAGCTACGACCAATTATTAATTAAGTGACACTGCTATGATGGAACCCTAGTGTTTTAAGAGTTACAAAATCAGAGCAGGCAGGTGTGTGTGGAAGGCTCCCACACATTACTTAGTTAAGTTCTCCACGTTACTTTATATTAAGCTTATTGTGTATTAAGTAGTAGCTACATATTAAACCAAACAGGAACATTAATTGTCTCTCAATGTGCGAGGCTTTTTAGCAATGAAAAAGCAATGTCACTGTGCATTAGTTAATTAACTATCTGATGGATATGAATAAATGTATGAATGTCTAAATATGATATGTAGCCTCTCAATAATTAACACCTGGAAATACTTTGGAAAAGCGTATGAGTTATTCCCCTTCTGTCTCTTAATTTAGGCAGGACTGTTACATCCACTGAAACCTGACGTGTGTGTTTTTATGAACGCGTCATAAAATGTTGTACACGGTTGTGAGATTATATTATTCTGGTGCTTAACTGACATCTATCCACAACAATTTATTTCCGTTACGGTTTTATAATGTACCCATTTCATACACTTTGATACTTTTGCATACTGACGCATTGCAGTTCAGGATAAAAATCTAGCTTCAAAAGTACATCGGCGCACACAATGACTACTGAGAGTTCTCGTGTTTTTTTATCAGGACGTCTCGTTATTCTCCAAATCTTCCTTTAACATTAACTATATTTCACCTGCAACGTCGATTAAAAAACAACAATTTTCTTTTCGCTTTTTAATATGATGAACAGCCAATTGTCTCTAATAAGACACCAAGCAATAAGAGTGATAGATTACAGGAGAGTGTTTAAGCTGCCTTTAATTGAAGTAGACTGATCAAGAAGCTCACGATGATAGAGCAAATAGCGTATTTGTGGGCCGGCCATCAAACCTGAGTAAGTTTATAGATGAAAGATCTGTGTGGGGGAATTTTCAGCCTGCTGCGTCCAACTCTTGGATACGATGGATTCCTGTTTTGGCTAAAATCTCTAGCTGAAGACAAATAAAGGCCTTTTGTAGCCAGCATGATGAGACAAATCGTTATGTTTCATCCTCTTCCCTGGGCGGTGAGTTCCCCACTAATATGTTTGAAGAGGCCTCGCACCGAAAAATGATTTACTTAAAAAACAAGTGTGACAGGAATGTCCGCCAAACTGCCGTCTGTTTCAGTTAAGGGTTTTGTTTCTTGGTGCGTAGATCGTGACCCACGATAGGCAGCCTTACACAACTCAAAGTGACCAACTCTTTCACTAATCTTCTTACCACCCAGGATTTATGAGACATTTAAAAATCAGAAAACGGATGGGGAGCCCACTTAATATACTTAATTACACAACACAGCATGTAGTTCAAAGGAGTAATACGGCGGACGAATGGACGGACGGAGGGATGACATGGCCGATTTGATATATGTGTTGAATGAGCATGCTAACTCTGTCTGTAAGCCTGAATTGCGGGTCATGTGTTTAATGGTCATGTGACCCATCCCGAGTAAGTCCTGTCTTTGCTGACACAGTGTCATTCGGAGAGACTCTCTGCTGCAGTGCTTCACACTCCTTCAGTTCGGTAATCACGACCATCATTCACCGCAAATCAGAACACTTGAATGGGGCGTGTTTGTCGCTTTATCACATTTAATGAAGTACAGTATGGTTCCTGCCTCCCTAACCAGACTGTCCTGGAATATCTGAAAGCAATTCAGAGCTGATTCTCATCATACCCCCCCGTCGATCACCATACCTTTAAAAAAATCGACGCGATTCATGGCACCAGCTGATGGCCCCCCCTTTCTAGCTGAAGAATGGAGTCTCCACCGTCGAACTTACAGTTCACAAGCTGTCGCTTTTTGAAATGCTCATCTTGTAGTTGTGGAATCCGAAGTTTGTCATTCCTGTCCTTCCTAGAGAAGCAGGTATCTGTTCTGTCATTTGTGAAACTGCCAAGGCATTAAGATTCTGAACGTAGGGAGCTGATAACATTTCAGCCTGGAACAGGCAGCGAGTCAGAGCAGTCATTCAACACTCGCTAACCGATTCTCTAAATCCCCAGATGTGTTTAATGTGCCCATCTCCCCAGCTTTATTGAATTCCTTAACATCACATTTTTCTGGGTGACCAAAGGATGCCCCCAAACTCTGGTGAGGTCAGTGTGGCAGAGAATTTCTTTATGGACAGGGAGGTGAGGAAGCTCTGTCTGATCCCCCTGCCCAGGTGTTGTGGCGTTATTCGTTTCCATCGTACTCCTGAAAGCGAAACACGTGTTGATGTTTACGGGGCCGCATGACATCTGCTCCAGAATTCTTAATCAGCTTGAAAGCCCCATTTCTCTTCATGGTTTCTGCACAAGGGATCCCTCGCCTCTAGTTGATGTACGTGGCCTCATACAATCCCAACACCGCATTTCCTCTTCAGAAAAGAGATAATGTGCACCCAGGCTACTGGGACCACAACGTTTAAAGAAAACACAATCAAGTCACTCATCAGAAAAACCTACCCCTAACTATAACACCTGGCTAACACAAGAGTGCGCATGACCCTTGAGATCCTTGTTGTAGTGCTTATGACTCCATGAAAACCAAGGACCATTAAACATGAGACAAGCTCTGTTTCTTAGTTCTGGGAAATTAGAAAGAAACAGTCACCATCAGCGTGGAATGAGCAACAGAAACTGTGAGAATGAAATGGCAGAATAAGTGAGAGACAGAGAGAAAGAGTTGCCAGGCATGAGCGTCAGTCCATCACATTACAAATACATTATTTAACACCACGCTTATATTCTCACTGGTCCATTTACTCACACAGGTTCCCTGAAGCACCGAAACAGAAAGAAGTACACCCGTTTTGTTTTAACACACATACGAACAGATCTGTATGTACATAGATGGGCACATTAGCAACTTGCTTAACTGCTTACAAACACATGTAAGAAATACTTCCGTGAATGCCATTTAGACTGCTTATAAACATTCTAAAATTTCACAATCACATAAGTCATTCTGTCTGAAGTAAAGATACACTAATCATTATTTTAGTCATCCCTGTGGGGAAATTTTTAGTTTTTGCATTTTGTCCCCATCTTGCTCTCCAAGATGAGAGCCAATGGTCAGCTGATGTCCAGCGCCCCTGGAGTAATTGGGGTTAAGGGCCTTGCTCAATGACCTTACAGTGGTATGGACACTTTTGCCAGTTGTGGGGTTTAACCCTGTGTCCTTTCCATCACACAGACCACAGGCACAGACCCCTAACCCACAGAGCCTCATCACCACCCCAGTTTTATAGGTAAAGCCGACTGGTGCCTTCCAAGGTTCAAGCCTCTGCTTTTGTCCGTGTGAAGTTCGCATGTCCATCTCTTACTGCACCGGTTTCCTCTGGGTGCTCCAGATCCGCCTTACAGGCCAAAGTCAAATAGACTAACATTCCTATAGTGTGTAGGGTATGGGTGATGCTCCAAGATGGACCCCCGTTTTCTGTGCTACCTACGATGGGCTCAAGGTTCTCTGTGACCCCGTACTGGATAAGAGGCTGGAAGACGGATGGGTGGATGGATTATAAACGAGACTGGGAAAATGACAATATATCTGTTTGTGTGAAGGCAGACAAAAAAGACAGATTCATTCCTAGTGAATCAAATCTGAGTAATGGTTTCAGAAAATTAAATGCTTTACTCTTTGGCATGTGAAGTCAGGCATTCAGGAATTTGTGTCAAAGGGGAAAGGACAGAACGGAGGGCAACAATAGTAACTGATATTAAAAGATTAAATCGATTACTTATATTCGGAGATATTTAAAGTTCCTTAAAAACAAAAACAGACTGCTTCATTAACTAAGCGCCTTTCTAACTGCCGTTACTTTCATGTGACCGAGGCAAAGAGTGGTCATGGAAGATGGTACGCATGAAAAGCTATAGTTTGAGGTTTAAAGAAAAAAAAATTAAACTTCCGTACAGTTGACTAGGATGAAAAATGAAGTGCATGTGGGGGCGGGTGAAAATGAGAGTGGTTGTACTAGCGATTTAGTGTTCCTCTTGGTTTCTGAAAGATACAGGGTCAGAAGGAAGCATCCCCCCGCCCGACTATCTCTCTCCCGTCCTCCATCTCCTCTTTCTCTCTCTCTACCTCTCTCACCAGCTCACTCGGTCTCTCTCATGCTGGCACACTCTTTCTCGCTCTCACACACACTCACTGCTGCAGTCAAGGAAAAAATAATGATCTGGGCTGTCGTTTAATATTTTCTATGCCGTTTCTTTCGTCCTCTCCTCGTGAATCAAGGGATCATAGCTACAGCAAGGCCACCTGCCTTCCTTAAATTCCGATGACCGTATAGCGGAACAGGCACCGAGAAATTTGACTACATGTTGGAAGTGATATCTTATATTGGAAGCCGTATCTATTGCGGTCATTATGCACAGTTTGCACAGCGCGATCGATTTTTTAGTTACTGTTTCAAGCGCGTTTGGGAGCCGATCGTGAGTATGTAGCTAAATGAACTGACAGATTCATTTCTATAACAATTTCATCCGTTTTTTAATCTCTTTTTCTTTATTGTGGAGCGGGAGTTCTTTCTCTCCCCTCCCCCCTTTTCCGTCCTTTCCCGTTTGCCCACCTTTTTTTTTTTTTTTGTCTAATATCTTATAAGTTAGCAAATACTTCGTAAGCAGCAGAATTTCAGAGGTACCGCACGTCGTTTCCTAGCCCAGGACTTGGAGCAGGCAAAACATACTTTTAAGACTTTGAAAATACCGAAATAAAAGTATAGAATACCAAAAACAACTTATGATCCACTTTTGTTTTCCCCTTCTTTCTGTTTTAATTTATTTCGTGCGAAAATCATCAGTTAATTGACTTCATATCCCGCTTTTAATAGTTAATTTATTGTATTAACCTGCGCGAATATTTTAATGCTTTCCGGCATCTGAGTTATATTTATAATTATTTTAATTCTGCCGTTGGCTCCTCAAAGCTGACACGTGCTGGGAAGGATTTAATAAGCAAATCTGACAGCTTTTGCTGTTATCTGCAAAAGTTTATTGTTTTCCACGACTGTAACGCGACGTAATTGTTTCGTTCACGTAAACGAGACAAAAAGCTCGTTGTTATTCTTGCTGTATATTTTCACACTTTGTCATTTTTGACACAGTTACGCGTTATTCCACTCTAAAAATAAGATTCTACTTTAAAATGGTAGTAGATTAACGACACTCCTCTGGTTCGTTTTTAAGCCTATGACATTTGAAGTAAATATCATTTTAGGCTGATCCATCGTCAGTTGAGCGGTCATCGGACCTTCTTCAGACCTGCCGTCCTGCCGGAATGATGCCGCTGTCTCGGCACTGCCAAAGCAGAGCCCTGTCCTTCCCGGGAAGCCGCAAGCTGCTCCTTGCTTCCCTCACTTTGTTTCTCTCTTGGTCCTGCCCGGCTTTAGGCAAGAAGAAACTGTACATTGGTGCGCTGTTCCCGATGAGCGGCGGCTGGCCTGGGGGCCAAGCATGTCTGCCCTCCGCTCAGATGGCGCTAGATTTGGTCAACAAGAGAGCTGACATTCTGCCCGATTATGAGCTGGAGCTGATATACTATGACAGTATGGTAAGTGGCGCGCCACCAACTTTGTCATGTGAATTAATGTCTGCATTTGTCACTTAGACTTAATAACTGTGTGAACTACTCGAGTCTACTCAGCCATATAATGCTACCACATCTAATTGTGTGTGTGTGTGTGTGTGTGTGTGTGTGTTTAATTGCAGCTGTCTTTCTATTTATTTCTGGTAGTTTCAGCAGGCTGCAGTGTTAGTCTTGACTCTCGAGTACTCTGTGCTTGAGCTGCAACTTAGTTTTAATAATTTGCTTGTTATTTTCATTATTTACCTATAACTGTGTAAGAAACTTCCCGTTTCTATAAGCTTTGACTTTATCATAACTAACAGATATATTTATATCACAGTATTTGTATATAATCTCTTAACACATCTGAAATTGTTTTCTGGGAATTCAGGTCAGAAATGGGGCTCGTGTGTTTTAGTGAGAAGTTCTTTTTCTGAGCAGGATATCAGAATAAACTCTTAGGTAAACACGTATCTGTTTAGTTATCTAATAATAAGGTTACATCTGTTTGCCACCTTCTTTCTTTTACTGTTCATTGTCCATCTGTGGATAACCGTTCTTTCCACTTCTTTTTGTTTTGGACATGTTTTATTTTCTATCTGCATAGCTCCTCCAGTCACACATTGTAGATGCTCATGCGATTGCAGTCTACAAACAGTTAACTCTGCTCTGAATGGCTGGTTTTTCTAAGAGCCGTGCGTTGATTGGCTGAAACGACTCCGCATTGGAACTTCACTTCTCACCCTGAGAGGGAGGGGAAGCAGAGTGAAGGGTTGGCATGGCAATAGTTACTGAGGAAACTGCAGTTGAAACAAATGCATATTTTTACATGGATCGTGCTGTACATGCACTGGTTACAGACACAACTCCCCGCTGTGTTGATTTATCAGTTTTTTAGTTACGCTTACATGGATGAATGAAAATAGGAAGCGTTAGCAATTCGTTGGCTCATTGAGTGGGTAATGGTTAGTCTGTGTCTTCGTTCTTTCACTGGTGTCAGCCGCATGGTAGAGTGTTATTGAGCAGCGGTGTCTCCTCTGTTAGAAACCTTTGACTTGCCGGCATTCAGCACCAAGGACAGCGGCAGCGTTGGGAAACAGCTGTGTCATCCAGTGACTGGTCAAGCTATTTTCCTTCAAACACATTCGCACTCTTCCCAAACATCACACGGGAGAAAGATGCGCACGTTCTAGGGCAGATTCTTGATTTCTACCTAAGCTTGGGGTCTGCAGGCAATGGGGATGTCCACATTTTCACGGTCTTCTCCCCCTTCTTTCGTAGTTCGAAGGATTTATAAATGATTCCTAGGCTGCCAGTTTCTCACTGAGTCACTGGCTTGGTATCTGTTGCTTGGAATTCTCCTTTTTGCCTCTGTATTGATTTGCCGAATTTGAGAGGAGGTGGGTCGAAGTAGTCGAAGGTTCTCATGCCCCTGAATGTGATAACAGAACACTTTGACTTTGCAGAAGTGTGGAGCTCATAATCTTGTGAACATAGGACCAGCACAGCATGGATTTGCCAGTTAAGCTCAGTGCTTAATCACAGAAATGATTTAGAAATAATTTGTCACCTTCTTGTGTAAGACATGATGCTCTTATCTATGCTGGAGAGATCTGGATATATAATTATTTTCTTATGTTGCCATTAAACTGTGAGGCTGGTTGTTTGGTGCATGGGGCATCTCTAAAACCAAAACAAGATATAGAAATGATTAATATTCAGTATGGACCACGAATATTGACAATGGTTGCTTGAAAAAGAAGACATTTATTTCGCATTACCTGAAGTTTACTGAATATCTAACGTGGACTTTCCAAACACAGACCTAGCTCAGAGTGATGCTGCTGTATTATGGGTGGAGAGAGATCATGCCAGATCTCCCCGGGGCTTTCAAGGAAGCAGGCACTGAACTTGGAGTTGAGAATAAATAAGTCTGCCAAACTCCAGGGAGTCTGGGGAGGATCTGTCTTAAAAAAAAATGGAGATCATATCTCCTTGGATTTGTGATGAGTAGGTCCACAGTCAGGCATAAGCTCCTTACTTAAGTTATGAGTCTCTCCCTTCATCTCTTTTCCTTTGTCCAAGAAGAGCATCTGCAGAGTCACCTTTGCTGTGCTTTTGTCACCAGTACTTCTCACATGGTTTCCTGTAGAAATCAGTAAGATTTATAAAATGAGGTGTTTGGTCACACGTCTAGAACTACAGAGAAAACCAAAGCGCTTTCCTTTGTGTTTGTATGTTTTTGGGAAATAGCTGTAAGTGTCTGTGTGCACGGGCGTGAGGTTAGAATTAGCATCCTGTATCCTCTGAGTCAGGTACGTGATGTACCCCCCATCTCTCCCCACGACAGTGTGACCCTGGGGAGGCCACCAAGTTGCTGTATGACCTGCTGTACACGGAGCCCATCAAGATGGTGCTAATGCCCGGATGTAGCTCCGTCTCCACTCTGGTGGCTGAGGCAGCCCGCATGTGGAACCTCATCGTGGTACGTCCGCCTCAGCTGTCAGCTGTCTCCGCATTTCCTCACACTCTTCAATGTAACGCCTTGGGATATTTTATAGAGTTACTAAACCACCCACTCAGACCACTGTCTGGTGAATTTTTGCTGACACTTGCTGAAGAAGACAGTGGTGGACACCTTACCTGCTTCTAGAGCTCTATAAACTGTATGCTGGCAAGGCTAAGGCCTATGGCTGGAATCTAACTCTATTAAAAGTAATCTTGGTCCAAATTGCAACATTATCTGATGGTAACAGTGGTTTGCCTCTTGTAGTATTGAATCATTGGTAATAATACCATTTTGATTGATATATTTCAATGGTAGGAAGATGGATTGAAGGATTATTGCTATTCCCATTTCCTCTACATTTTAGCAATGTGTGGAAATTCGTGAGTAGGCAAGTCTGTTGACTGAAGCTACACTTTGAGCAATTTGTCCTGTCATCTGCCCCCTCAAACCTGCCCCCTCCAGCTGTCCTACGGCTCCAGCTCACCCGCCCTCTCCAATCGCCAGCGCTTCCCCACCTTCTTCCGCACACACCCCTCCGCTACACTTCACAACCCCACTCGGGTGCAGCTCTTCCAGAAGTGGAAATGGACCAAGATAGCCACCATCCAGCAGACCACGGAGGTCTTCACGTCGGTCCGTCACTGCCACCTCCCGCTTCTTCTTTCTCAAGTTAAAATTCACAATGAGCTTTGTTGGAAAGATAGTGTATGCAGACCATCATATATAAATCCATTGATCAATCAGAAGCAGTATGGCAAAAAACAACTCAAAAAATAAATAACAGAACACAGCACCCTTTTCTCTCCTTTTAGTCCTCTCTTTCTCTCTGTATACAGTCACCAGTGGGTCTTCTTCAATTTTTTGTTCTGCTCTTTGTTTACCTCATGCTGTTTTCATGCATCCTTTTATCTTTTTTTCTGACAGACCCTGGACGATCTGGAGCAGCGCGTGAAGGAGGCCGGCATCGAGATCAGTGTTCGTCAGAGCTTCCTGACTGACCCCGCGGTGGCTGTAAAGAACCTCAAGGTGCCCCCCTTTGTCCACTGGCTGGCCCCACCAACGCCACACCTGATCCCCTGCCAGTGCAGCAACTGTCAAACTGTGTAACACATGAGAGGGAAGCTGGCCGGCACCAGACGAACAAATCGTTCATCTCTAACACACCTTCAAGTCTTCACACTCGACTGGTAAACAGGCACAATGGCCTGACATGCTGAATGTGTCTGGCTTGAAATCAAAAACATCAGAATCATATCAACGGGTGCCAAAAATTCTCTTTTCAATGGCTGACCAAACTCAGCGTGATTTGCTCACACTCAAGTGTTGCTCACTGATAATTCTCACTCTGCCAGCCTAGTGCAATCTCTCCTTGTTCTGTATATCGACCTACATTTGATCCCTGAGATATATGGGCTAATTAGCAATGAGCCATGAATTTTCAAGAGGTAGCACCCCAAGGGATTCAGCAGCGCTGCCATCCGAGCCAGCCTTGCCCAGGAATTGAGTTCCAGCCCAAGTAGACATTAGTCCCTGGTGTCTCCCGTCTTGGTCTGGTCTCTAAATGCCTGAATGTCTCCTGTGTTCTGTAAATTCTGTGCCCTAGCGCCAGGATGCCAGGATAATTGTGGGCCTCTTCTATGAAACTGAAGCTCGGAAAGTCTTCTGTGAGGTTCGTTCCTTCTCATCTGAGCTAAGTCTGTTACATCATCCCCAAAAGTTGATTATGCTGCTATTAAAATGAAGCTCATTATATTGCAATATGTGGAACATGTTTTATATTTGTTTTTCTGTATGTCCTTCGAAATTATCTGCTTATACTTATTATTAGTGATAGGACAAAAGAGGCTTCAAAACCTGTGCTGGGTGAGACTATCCCAAACTACCAATCAATGCCTTCACTATTTTGGGATACATCCAGCCACCATGGGTTTTGAAGCCTCATTTACAGCCAGCATTGACTGGTTAGTTCAGGATGCTGCCACCCATTACAGGTTTTAAAGCCTCATTTAGTGCCAGCATTGATCGGTTAGTTTGGAATTACACTCACCACAGTTTTTGAAGCCCCATTTGTCCCATCACTAATGCGTCATTCACTGAGAAGGCTGTGAACGCACTGTATAGTGATGACCTTTGGAAGACCTTCAAAAACTGAGAGGCACCCTTCCTTCATGTCTCCATTATCACAGTGCCTTTCTGTCTCGTCGTAACCCTCGGTCTACGTGGCAGGTTTTCAAGGAGAAACTCTATGGAAAGAAGTATGTGTGGTTCCTCATCGGCTGGTATGCAGACAATTGGTTCAAAATCAAGGATCCTGCCATCAACTGCACGGTGGAGAATATGACAGAGGCCGTGGAGGGTCACGTCACCACGGAGATCGTCATGTTGAACCCAGAGACAGTGCGAGGGGCTTCCAATCTGGTAACTGCTCCTTCTTCTCCGGCATCTGACATTCCTGTCACATGATTCCTCCTCCTTATTATCCTCTAGCCAGCAGACTTTCACACCAATGTGTATTCATCCAAGGTGTGCCGAACGGTACACCTGATACCTCATTAAGTCGAGATGCTGAAAGATGCCGTCATGTTTGTGACACTTTCTGAATGTCACCCACAAGTGGAGGATGCTAAATTGAACCTGGCATGGTCTCATCATTTTTCAAAAGAACTGAGTGGTTATTTTATCAGTTTTACTGCATCTAGGTAATTAAACAGGCGCCCTTATCGCGGGTGAGTTAAAGTCTGACAGATGGTGCGGATGCATTCTGAATATAAATACAGATTTAAAATAAGGCTGCATCAAAACAAATAATAATTATTCTAATAGCAAAAAATGCCTATGTGATTATGTAGTGCAGCTCAAATACAGAAATATACACTGTGAAATGGGGCTTGCAAAGGTTAAAATACAACTTCCAAAAACTCGTTTTAGGACATTGCTGTAGGTTTTGCGTTCAAACAGAGTTGCCGAACGAAGAATGATTTTTATGCATTCGGCTTCCTGTCACCACTTCAAGACAGCTGATTTATTGACCTTGTCAAGGAATAACCATCAGAGATTACAGCAGCAATGATTCGGCCGCGAAGATCATCGCTGCGTTAATGAATCGAGCTTGGGATCCTGCTTGGCTTTTTTAGTGAAAGCGGGTGTTCTGAGCTTGCAGGCGATTTATCTCGGTTTGTACCTATCAATCACAGGACCCTGCACTATATTTACCCTAGTGGTGCCAGAGTAACGGTTTGTGTGTTGCCAGGATGTTGAGTCAGGTGGACCATATACCTCTTGACTCCAAACATGCTTTTGATTACGCCACACATCTTGTTGTGATTGGTCCTTTAGGATTCAGTTTGGTGTACAGATCATTTATAGATGCAGTACATGCGGTGTGCTGGGCTGAGGGAAAATGGCAACACTCCGTGTCTCCTCTACTGTTCAGACATCTCAGGAGTTCCTGGAGCAGCTGATGTCCAAGCTAGGGGGCAAGAACCCAGAGGAGACAGGGGGCTTCCAGGAGGCACCGCTGGCTTATGACGCCGTGTGGGCCCTGGCACTGGCACTCAACAAGACCGTGGGGCCCCTGAAGGCTAAAGGCTGGAGACTGGAGGACTTCAATTACAACAACCGTGAGATCACGGCTGAGATATACAGGGCCCTGAACACCAGCTCCTTCGAGGGTGTGTCGGTGAGTGGATGGCCTCAGTCGGCTGTCAGAGATGAAGAACAGAATATTCACGATGGTGTCTTCTTCCCTCAGGGCCATGTTGTTTTTGATGCCCAGGGTTCGAGAATGGCCTGGACTCTTATTGAACAGCTGCAAGGTACCATTTGCCTAAAGCCTCTTACCATCCATACACTCCTCCATAGGCTCTCACCATCTTTTCATCTTTAGATCACACTCAGATGTGGCTTCATTGAAAACACAGGTGGCCAGTCATGTATTATTTACAGCAGTCTGCAGTCACGGGCCTCCACGTAGCCTTAAATCAGTACCTGTTACACTCACCTTAATGGCCTATGGCCTGTCCCATGGTGCCTTAGCTGGTTGTCATGCCAGTTTGCACTCTCTGCTGGTGCAAGTGCTAATGCTAACTTGCTAATGAGCTGGAACACAGTCAGGTTTTGTTTGCTTCTTGTAACCTTTACTCAACTGAGTTGCCCTGCCAAGACGGGAGACATCACTTATAAGCAACACGTGGCTCTTCCTCCAGACAGATTGGGCAATTCATCAGTTCGTCCATCTTACAAGAGCTTAACTAATGCAGAGCTGCAGTGAGTGTAGAGCCAGAGAGCAGGAGGCAGGGGAACCCTGAACATGATCCCAGTTCAGCAGTTTATTATGGAGGATAAATAAATACTAAGGCATACACAAGTATTAATACATAATTCTTGCTCAGTGATTAGATGTGAAGTGATTCATTTTGCTCTCTCACTGATTCATGGCGTTAAAGAGAGGAGGCACCTTTGCAATCCTGGAGGAACCGAGAAGCTGAACTTTATGCTTATCGCAGGAAAATTGCGTTCCTTAGCAAAAAATTATCATCTCATGAATATGCATAAAATACAGTTTAAAGTATTTAGCCAGATCTGGAGTGGTTGATGTCAAGTTCATGAAGACACTTGTGTTTCTGCTAAATGTTTTTTTTTTTTTTTTTTTTAATGGGCGATTTAATTTATTTTTTGGTTTTGTTTAAATTTAAACACACCCCACTGCATTACCAGCTGAGTGAATCCGACTGAAACGTAAGCGTGCCGGCCCGTGTGTGGGAATTGTTCCACCTGAAATTCACTTTTGATCTTTCTGCTTCGACTTTTTATTTCAGTCAGGAAAAGACGTTCTTTCCCTTGTAACTTTTTTTATCGATTTTTGGCTTGTTTAGACATCCTGTTAGCACAACAAAAAAGAAACATTAAATAAAGCGAATTTAAGAACTGATCTCAACAATTTATATTGCTTAAATGACTAAAATCACTTTGTGTGGTTTGAATTCAGCACATTTCTTGAAGTTCGAGAGCCCCTTCTTTTCTCTCAGCCGCTGAAACTAAAGTTCAGGAAACAGGAAGTGCCGAGTAGGACATTAGATTGATGTGCGTCACCCATCTGGAGAGGGCTGCAGCCTTAAATAGCTCACGTAGTGTCAGTCTCGTAGAGACAGGGCTGCGTGTCCTGTCGAGGGGGGCTGTCCTCAGCCCAAAGCCACCCTCTTTCCTGCCTTTCTGGAAAGCACACGTTGACGTGCCTCAGTGCTAACGCCGTTTCGCTTTTTCTTCTGCTCCTGGGTCACCCTGTCTCCCTGTGCTGGCTGGAGCATTTTCCTCTCAGACAGCGGCGAGTTAAGACCAAATCCCAGAGGTGCTGTGGTTGTACACCTTTAGTACCCCAGCTCTTCTCCTAATTAATCTTCAAGCCAGTCTCCTTGACATTTTTATTCTTCTTATAATAATGAAGTTTTCAGCTATTTGTGTTCTGTACTGAGGAATTACCATACTTCACTCTGGTGTACTAGGCAAACTGTATGTCTTTAAACAGTAGGGAGATATGGGACTAATTAAACAGGCAAATCATCTGGAATGAGTATAAAAGGCCTTCCAGAAAGTGACTACTAGACCCTTGATACATAATAAATTTGGTTATCCTTCCAGTGCCTGTGGGTTCCAGGGTTGTGGATGAGCCATCTTTACTGTCGTTATAGGATTGCGTGGTTTGGATATTAACTGGAGCGGCATTGGCCTGAAGGACTTTGTCTCTCCTGGTGGCTCAGGTGACGTTCACATCTGGGCAGAGTTTAGTGAGAAGGAAAGCTTTCACACAGGAGCAGTAAGTCTTCAGGGCGGCTCTGCGCTGCAAGCTTTCTTAGGTTGGCTCTGACCTTCTGGGTGATGAGTTTCAGAGTCAGTCCCCTAGAGAGTTTGGCAGAAAATATCATAACGCTGACTGGTTAACAGTCAGTTTCTGACAGCAGTTTTGGAGCCCGTCAGCTTCAGCTTCCATTCATTATATGATTTATTTCTTCCATGACTTAATTGTCATAATGTTCCCATGTTCTGTTTCATTCCTTAATGGACCAGAAGGGTAGGTTTCAGAGTGATTTTGCTGGGTATTTTAGCATTATCTTGCTCTGACTCTCTCTCTCGCTCTCTCTCGCTGTCCTCTGTCTCTCGCTTTTCTTTTCTCTCTTGTTGTCTTTCTCTGTCTCTTTCTTTGTCTCTCTCTGTCTTTGACTCTCTCCTTCTTTCTCTGTCTGTCTCTCTCTCTCGTGTAGGTGGGAGCTACAAGAAGATTGGGTATTACGACAGCACCAAGGGGAATCTCTCCTGGTATGGCAATGACAAGTGGATAGGTGAGGCTGACCAATTTCTTAGCTCCTTTAGCTTACCTCATTAGTCCTTGTCCGCTCCTCTTAGCATTGACATCCATTTATTCCTACATCCATCTGTCTCGTAAAAATGAAGTTTGCTGTTTAGGTTAATCGAGCTGTCCGTCACTTTTTATTTAACCTCCTGTCTATTAAAATGATGCAGGCTGTCAAAGGATTCTTATGCATTAATAATAATAATAATAATAATAATAATAATAATAATGTGTTGTAATATGGGGTATGAGAGAAATATTTGTTTGATTTTAGGAACGTAGGTAACTAACGTAATATAGATAGATAGATAGATAGATAGATAGATAGATAGATAGATACAAAAATTTATTATAAGCCAAGGGGAATTTTAATGCTTGTTTGCTGCCTCCATTCTATATGATGTTTGAATGTGGGTGTAGTCCCTTAGGACATCTTAAGGTGACCCTCCACATGTTCACATGAGCCGCCACTGCGTCCACAGAATATGGAGTGTGGTGTGTGTGGTACCCGCCTCGTCCCAGTGGCCCGGAGTAGGCTGATGCCACGTTCCCAAACGGCGGCACCGTCTCCACGGAGACTTCCACTGCCATTTGAAGACAATTTTATGAGCACTTCAAAGTGTGGCCTCTTTGTGGTACAAGGAGAGGGAAGGGCAGAAAAAGTAGAGAAAGTCATTTAAAAACAGATTCTTTTGCCCTCTCTCCCACAGACGTGCTCCTTTCTGCCGTGTCTGTTCTGGATCCATCTTTCGGACTCTTATTTCACGGCTCAATCATAGGAATACGAGGCCTTTAAAGAAGGATTTCTCTCCCGGAGCAGCAAACTCCCTGCTGAGATCCGAGTCAGGATCCCTGAAGCCGCAAGAGCGCGGCTGTCAATGTACTGAACGCTGCTAGATGTGCTTTACAATGTACATTTTTAAACGAGTGCAGAACTACAAATTTTATATAATTGCATATTGCTACTCATCCCCTTTCTGAGGGTCTGTGGTCACTTTTGAAGCAGTTCCAGAAAATCCTAGAATTGTCTCAAGTATGGAGGGACGTTGGCCTGGTTTTTTACTCTTGGGATGTCATTAAGGGAGCCACACTCAGCATTGATGCCACTCTTTGGTTTTGCTGGGCTTGTACAGGTGTACTCTGTACAGTCAGCTAGCATGCTGGGCTCTGACAGTCCCAATGAGGTGTCTAACTGCAGCCTAACCGGGGCTGAGCCCTACACCACTCTGAGTATTATGGCTGTTTTTTTGTTTACCTCCACTTTCCCAGGGCCTGTCACCATTTAACGTGTTCTGGCCAACAACAGTCACACCTTGGCAGCACCCTTGGAGATGTTAAAAAACGATTTGTTCCATAACCCAAGCGAGTGCCATCTCTTTAAGGGGGAGTGGCTTGTCCTAAATTTGGGGGGAGGGAGAGGTCACGTGACCACAGTGTTCCATTTGGCTCACACCCACACAGCTTGTCTCCCAGGGCCAGATTCTTCCCTCCACTTTGAAGCAAAGTCATTGCAGGACACCCCTCCCAGCTAACGGCCTCCTTTGCATTCCATACTAAAAAAAAATCAGGTCAAAGCCATGCATAAAGAGGCCAAACAGTGGAGAATCGGCATGCTTCCTCTGTCCCTGTTTCCCACTGCTAAGCGCCCCCTCCTCGTCTGATATTGTCTCCGTTTTATTTGCACTGTCCCTTCTCCCCGTTCACTTGGTCTCTTTCCGGTCGCCCCTGACAACCACCGTGGCGCTGCTTTCTTCCTCCCATCTCCATGGCAACCATGGAGCCCGGTCTCCTTGGTAACGCTCTGTCCCGATTGTTCCAATAAGGGCAGGGAGAGATTGCTAAATGGTGCGAGCGCACTGTCAGGAAGCCTCGCAGGCAGCCACGTGGACGCACGCGTTAATACGAATACGAGTGCACACAAACAGGAAGTGGCGTGACATCAACACGACCGCTTTTTATTATGTTGTTACTTTCTAATGTGGCATCACACAGGCAGTTTTCCTGTAGTCACTGTCCTTAGGTGTCCTGTCCAGGGTGTCCCCTGCCTTGTTCCTAATGCTGGCTCACTGTGACTTTGTATTAGTTAAGTGGTATGGAAGATGGATTGGTGGATGGATGGATGGATGGATGGATGGATATTATCCCCTATTATCATCCCCTGTAAACAGGATAAATATATTTGTGCTGTTTTAAAGTAATATATCTGTGTGATGACTGATTGCTGGCCATATCTGTTGAATTTTTCACAGAAATTATTATAGATTATGGCTCCCAGTGCTTTGCTGTCATGGCAAGGGGGGCTGAGTGTCACTGGCTTGGCAGTGGGATGGACAGGGCTGGGTGTGGGTCATAGCTCAGAAGGCAGACGCCCTCCGGGAGCTGGGACGACGAGTGCTTTGTGTTACCAGGCTGATATCACCCCCTTCCCATAATCTACCACGGCACCTGCCTGGCCTGTGCTCCTGCTGCGGTCAGGGACTTGTTAGCGTCCTGTTAGCCTGTCACTAAATAGGGCAAACCTGGAGCCAAGAGTGGTAGCCCTGGATGAGGCTGCCATAGCCTGAGAGGGGGCCCCCCCCCCCCCCCCCCCCCCCCCGGTCCAGGCACAGGTAACAAAAATGGAAGCGATGGTGCATCTGGCCTGGCTCGTTCCTTCTGCGCTGCGTGCCGTGTCCTGCCGGGCTGCCGTCTCGACACGTGCCTCGCTGTCACATCCAGTCGACGCAATCTGACTGCAACAGTTATATTTAAACAGCCCCAGTTAAGCTGTAACGGTCACGGCTGCCAGGTTTAAGGCGACGAGCAGGAAGCGTTAGCGCCATTAGCATTGGCCGTGCGCCTGTGCAGTCTTCTCTTCTAAGGGTCACAGTGTGTCACGATGCTACGTTGCCCTGGTCTTCTAGAATGGCTGCCAGCTCTCCTCATTGTTTCTCACACTGTCATTATAGTTTTTTGTTTTCTTAAAATAGATTTTCTGTGTTTTTTCACGTTGGAAAAGTGGCTCTTTCCCTCCTAACACAGGAGGCTCTTTATCGGCATGATCAGAAAAGAAATGTGAGCAACTTAGAAGAATCAGTTAAACAGCAGATGATTATTAATATTACGAGCACATAGATATTAGTTATGACAATGTAAATAGAGCGATGGCTCTGTTTCTGTCTCTCCCACTCAGTCTATCGCTCTCTCGCTCTCTTTCTATTTTTCTCTCATTCTATCCCCCTTCGTAATCCATCTCTCTGTCTGTCATTCTCACCCTGTCTACTGTCTCTCTCATTCTCTCCCCTTCTTTCATTCCATCTCTCTCTCTTCCTATTTTTCGCTCATTCTATCCTCCACTCCCAGTCCCTCTCTCCTTCTGACCCTCTCGTTCTGTCTATCTTCCCCTGTCTATCTCTGTCCCAATCTCCCTCTCTCCATCACCTTCCAGGAGCGTTGTATGTCAGACGCTCTACACACTGTGTATGCACAGCTACACGGCTTCTCGTTACCCACCCCTCTCTTTATATCCATAGGCGCCGGCCCCCCCGCAGACCAAACCGTGGTCATCGAGGAGTTCCGCTTCCTCTCCCAGAAGCTTTTCGTGTCCGTGTCAGTCTTCGCCGGCCTGGGGATCTTGCTGGGCATCGTGTGCCTAACGTTCAACATCTACAACAGCAATGTCAGGTGGGCACAGGGGGAGTCATCTGTATTCCGTACGGCTGTCGCCGCGGCGAAGCACAGCGTCCGGGGAGTCTGCCCTTGTGTCTGTGTGACAGGCACATCTGTTGTTGTGTTGCTCCTCGTGTCCGTGAAAGGCGTGACTCCAGCTGTATATGCGTGAGCACACGCGTCAGCTTACACGTGACACGTCCGGCGTTCTGTCTCTAATTAAACGACAACCTTGGAATTATTGTTCAGAAATTACAACGAGAAGCACTGTATTAAAAGTGTCAGTCTCTGTCGCAGCTCATGCATAGCACATAACTGCTGCCTTGCACGCTGTGGACTGTACCATGGCAATTTGATCCAGGTCATGTGTGGGTCTGCGTGTGACCATGGCAGGAGGTCACGTGAGGTAACACGGCGGTAAAAGATGTATACGCGTGGTTCATTGCGGTTGGCAGTTCAGACAGCATCGCGGCATCAGCTTACCAGAAACGTCTGCATGGCAGGTACATCCAGAACTCCCAGCCGTACCTGAACAACATGACAGCCGTGGGCTGCATGCTGGCCCTGGCGGCCATCTTTCCCCTGGGCATTGATGGGCTTCACGTTCACCGGGCTCAGTTCCCCGTTGTCTGCCAGGTAAGGAGAGATGGGTGGAGCCTGCTGTCATGATGTCGTTGCCCCACAAGTGGGTGCTCTTGACCCCTTAACGTGTGAAGTGTAATGTTTTTTGCAGGGAGTGACAGAAAGTCTGTGTCCTGCTGTTATCACCACTTAAAGCCTATAGATAATGAGCTTTAATTTGGTTAAGCAATTTAGTAAAGGAAATCAAACTGAAATTGCTAATTGTGCATGAGATTAAGTGAGTGTAAAGCTGCAGCTAGGATACGGGAGCCCCCAGTTTGGAGTTAAACATTAAAATGTCAAATAACATGTTTATGTTATTGCAGTTGGGTCATCGTTGGCAAAAATGGAAATTAGAAAGAAACTATTAAAAAGCAGTTAACTCAGTACGAAAAATGAACAGTAAATTTAAACTAAATCATAGTCTTAAAATATAGAGAAAAGCACTAAAACTGAAGAAAATAGGTTTAGTATTTATTTTCCTATGTCGGGGTCCCCCGAGACTGGGCTGTTTCTGGGGACGTCTTGGGTACAGTGGATTGGTGCAGAGTTCCGGCTGGGAGTGGCTTTGTTAAACTTTAAGGAGGTGAGAAAACACCTGTGATGTTAACAAGCTATCACTAGCTGTTTCAGAGACACGTACCGAAAAAATGGAACCTCTGCAACCTCAACCATGACAGACGGGTGGGGGATTGATGGATGGATTTTAACTGAACCTAAATCAGCACTAAACT
This sequence comes from Gymnarchus niloticus, assembly GCA_009936485.2. Taxonomy (NCBI): domain Eukaryota; kingdom Metazoa; phylum Chordata; class Actinopteri; order Osteoglossiformes; family Gymnarchidae; genus Gymnarchus; species Gymnarchus niloticus. Next base: position 383,358 of record JAACJT020000038.1, read on the forward strand.
TAAAGGGAAGAGAAATAGCTTAATTTGTTAAAAGTAGACCGAATGTTATGAAAAAACAGGAAACAGAATATAAACGAGGGCAGAATGGAGAGAGGAAATGGAAAACGACCTTTGTGGCCTATTCACGCATTCACGTATTCACAGAATGGCTCTCGTTGCTCCTCCCCTCCCCTCACCCCAATGCCCCCGCAGTTCCGCCTCTGGCTGCTCGGCCTGGGATTCAGCCTGGCCTACGGCAGCATGTTCACTAAGATCTGGTGGGTTCACACGGTCTTCACCAAGAAGGACGAAAAGAAGGACAAGCGGAAGGTAACCGCAGTGCTTGGGGGGGGGGGGGGGGGGCGCGGCCAGCGCCCCCCCCCGCC
>JAACJT020000038.1:406244-419547 GCA_009936485.2 Gymnarchus niloticus
GCGGGTTATCCCGTTTGGCAGGCTGCGCAAACCTAAAGTATGCCAAACAATCAGCGTGCCAAGACAGAGCTTGACGGACGGACGGACGGGCTGACGGGCGGACGGACGGACGGACGGGGGCCGCCCCTCTGCCTAAAAGTGTGTAGGGATCTCCAGTGTGAGGACACGCTGTGTCTGCGAGTTTGCGCTGAGATTGACGCCCATGCAGAACTTGAGGAACTGCTAGCGTACGTCAGGTCGGGCGCAATCTCTGGATAAACCCGAGACCGACATCAGTGGAGGGACGACCGCACCATCTGCTCCGAAATAATGCCGGCGCTCATGGAAGAGAGACTTTAAGGTAAAAACGTCAGAAGAGTCCGTCTAATGATCGACTTGTGCGAGTTGTCACGCTGTAATCGTGGCCGTGCTGTGCGCTATTCCTTCGGAAGTGGCCGCGGTCTACTTTGTGCCACAGCTAGTGTACCTGCTGTGTGCTGTAATGTCATCCACTTCGGCTGATATTCCTGCCAGCCGTCATTCTCCTGCCTTGTGATCGAATGCAGTTTCCCGGAAACATGGTCGCAATCCGCATAGAAACAAGTCAAGGTGAGGAAGAGAGAAAGGAGTCTCTTTAAAGCTGCCTGCCAGCAGACCCAGGAGAGAAACTGAACAGTTTCCGATCATCTCCTAGGCATGCACATGTACATGATGTGTGTAGAGAGGCCACTACGCCCCGTTCAGCGCAATTCACTTTAAAGATGCTATGCTGTACGTGTACTAAATCGACTGCTTGAAATTCCGAGCTGTTTTGAAGTCCATTCCCTTGGTATGTTGGGCACTAGGAGTCTCAGTGACTGCAAACCTTACCGTTTTGTGTACTGATGGTCTAATTGTACAGTAACCGTCTCCCATCTCTCTCTCTTTTTTTTTTTTTGTAGGTCTTCATTTAGTTAAATCCTTCCTGCCCTCTTCTACTCTTTGATATGCCCATTTGCTCTAACGCCAGTCCCCATCACCTCTATAACTATCTAGTGACTTCAAACATCTAGTATCTCTTAACCCAGAATCTCACTCTGCCTGGTCCATCACTGTCCCTTGACCTCCTCTCCTCCCCCCCACCCCTTCTGAGCCATGCGGCGATTCAGCTCAGAGGGCTCTTTGTTGGACTTGGACTTCCTGCCCTGGAAACGGGTGTCCCTGACTGAGCCGGACTGTGCGGCAGTGGAGGAGCCCAGCACTTACAGGGCATACCCATGCGAGGACCCCCCAGGTCTTCAAAAGGTAGCCGAGGCAACCACCATCACATGGCAGCTAGTCAAAGAGCAGAGCATTAGTGTGGAGAATCTTTCTGAGCTGGAGGAGCTGGACCACACAGAGGGGTACCTAGGTGTGGTGCCCATCAATGAGGGCTGCAGGGCTTACAGTGACAGCCAGCTGGCCCCAGGAAACCTTGGCCATGAGGCAACAGCAGAAAGCGAAGCCCATTCCTCTCCTTCCTCTTCTACCTCACCCCCCTCCTACTCGACCAGATCTCTAAACAGGCAGCATGCCCGGGCTAAGCTAGCGGCCGCCAAACTCCACCTGAAGAGTCTCTTTGGACAGGTAAGTGTACAGATCTGTCCGGAGCCTCTGTGTTTTTCTGTTTTGGCTATCTTCTCTGGTCCCGTGCGCGTGGAGGTTCGTCACGTCTAAGTGTTGAGTTACCTACTTATCTCCTCTCCTGCATCTCTCAGTGCTGTGTGACTATAACATTGAGGTGACCCCTAAAAGCTGCTAAAAGTTCTGGTCTGTTTCAGAACCAGCATTCACCACATCCGACCCATCTCAGCTCAGAACAGAGAGACAACGAGAACAGGTGAGGCTGGGGAGGGGTTAGAAAACAGACTACGTCATGCTAGAACTTTAAGGTCCCTCTCAAGTGAAATGGCATCTTTAAAAAATTGTTTTTTTTGAATATTCCTAAATCATCTTCACCTGACTGATTTGGCTGTATGTTGAGGATATGACTGTAAATTTTTAACGTCTTTTTCCACTGCAAGTTGATTCACTGAGTCAGGAACGAAGGAGGAAGGCAAAGAAATTTGCTAGCGAATCTCATGTTTACCAAAAGCAAAGTCTTCATTGCAGCAAATAAAAATCCGAGAAGATTCCTAAGAGCTGTGAAACGTAGTAATGATTGACATAAATCTTGATTACGATCACCCAAGAACACTCGTTAATGGCGCTCGCCATTATTTAGTCGTTGTGCATTTAGCATATAGAAATCTGTCAATAACACAAAACAATGAAACAGACGGGAAGAGGGACAAAGCGTCTAGAAAAACATCGGTGAAATAGCAGACAGGCCAGCACGTCCAAACGCGTGCCGCAGTAGGACAGTGGTCTTATGCCAGTGCATGGTAAGCCCACTGCAGGTTTTGCAGTGGACTCAGCTGAAGCAAGAGTTCTCTTCCTGTTCCAGGACGAGAGAGAGGAGGTCCCGTCTGCCCTTCCTCCGCCAGTGGAGTCAGGTCGGCCATGGCAACGCCAGCCTCAGTCGTGAGGAATTGCTGAGGTGGGCGGAGTCTCTGAACACCCTGCTGGCCAGTCGCGGTAAGTCATTCTTCCATTATTTTCATATGTCTGCGTTCACGGTCACCATGACTGTGGGTTTGCTTAACTTTAATGTGCGTGTAATTCTGAGTTCTGTGTCCCATGGTACGTACCACATAAACGTACAGGAACCAACATTAGTATTATATAAAAGGCCCTCATACTCTTAGGATTTGGATGGAACCTTTGGTATCTAATTACTTTCGTTGCTTTGTCAAAAAGCAATGAAATACATACAGCAACGGGATACACACAACCTAAATTAGAGTCATTGCGCTGGGAGGGTGATCCCAGCAGTGGTCTCCACTACAGGAGGATTAAAAAAATCTACGATTATCTATGGTTTAAAATGTTTATATCAAAATTTGAATGTATGTGGGCTTTTCATGAAACAGAATATGGTTTGAATCCATTGTCCATACTGCTTATCAGTGCTGGTTCGTGGTGCATTGAGAAGTCCTAGATTTAGAATAATCTCATTCAGCCAAGTAACTCCATTGCGTCAGAAGGACTTCGGAGTACCAATCACAGTCATCTCACTCCGGAGCAGTTGAACCAGTCTGGGGTGACAGCATTTTTTGCACGTTCCAGGAGGCACGTTTAATGTCCCCTTCGGGGAACGGGGCTCGGAGCCAAAGTCAGCTGGAAGTCAGCACAGTCAGTGGATCTCGAGTCAGGGGATTTTAATGTACGCCAAGAGAACAGTTCAGTGCAAGTCATACTCAAGTGGAAGAGGATCTAGTCCCCTTTAGATAGGGGAGAATGGAGTTGATGTCTGATACTGCAGTCTGTGTCCCGTACATGCGTTTTGTGATGGCACAACTAGATTACTCAGACAGATTCCGGGGAAAGCTCTTACATGACCATTATTATGGGCCATTCAGGCAATCGCACATACTTTACATCACCTTTGAAGGGCAAAATTTGCGAATCGCCTTTCTTTCTGGGCTAGTTAAAGGTCACTTCTTGGTTTCTGTGACAACAAACTCACTCCACCCTTTCTCTCTGGGGTCCTGGAAGATTAGCAGTATGATATGTAGAAAAACAAGTTTGATTTTTTTTTCTTTCTATTTTCTCTGTTCTTTTTCCTTGTTCTGTTTTTAGAATACCTTAAGGGGTAGGAGAAAGAACATTTCGTATCTGGTTGTACAAGGGCAAAGCTCAACTCCTGTTCACTTTATGGCAGTAAAGTGGAAATCTGTGGTTTGCCCTGCTATTGTGGGAGATTACATTGCTGGCTTTACTGGGAGTGTGCCATTATGATTACGTTCACCGTCTGTAGGCAACCTGCTGAGCGTTAAGTGTTTTTGTGGCTTCTCAGAGTGACCTTAACTCTCTGTGTCAAATTTGCGATGACGCTTAAGCCGCTTGATCGAACTAAGCAGTCACCACTCCCCCTCACACCCCCACCCCCCCTCACCCCACCTGTGTCAGCCCGAGTGAGTTTTTAAGTTTCTCAGCCAGGAGTGGGGAGGGCTTGGGGGGTGGGCTTAATAACCCCCTCCCCCGAGAGAGACACGCAGTGGAACAGAGGAAGTTTCAAGAACCTTTCCGTGAGCTGGAACCTCAGGGACTCGGAGGTCATCAGCGACTGCCCCATTGTTTCTTTTATGCTGCTCTTCGAAGGTTCAAGGGGTTAGCCTCCATAGTCTCTGCAAAGATAAGGAACGTCTGCCTTACTCCAGATGCTAGGATATTCGGACATTTGTGCTTTTTTGGCCCTGCTTCTCAGCGGGATTGCTATTTCCGGACTGCGTTCCCTCAACACACTTCCTCAGGGTGTCGGATTACAGCCATCACCTTGTTTACAGAGCTGCTTGTTTATACTAAACTAATGGATGTTGTTGTTTCTTGCATGAGATTCCTGCTGCTGAAGACCCAGAATCCCTCAGGGCCACGGGGCCTGATTCCCAACGCCACGCAGTTTAAAGCTTTCCCTTTTCTCTTTAAATACTGGTATAAAATACACCCTGAGACCCTCATCCTACTCATTGTGTCGACCCTCCCGGGGTCTGCCGCCCATGCGGCATGGTGTTCTCTCGGCCCGTGCATGCAGCCACATAGAGCTCTCTCACAGCGTTGATGTACTGCGGTGTCCACAGCGCACAGGCATCGGCCCGCCTCCCAGCACAGTTTCCTACCAGGCAGCGTGTAGGTTGCTACTCCTCTCTCCCGCAGGGCCGCGTGAATGCATTCGTACTGGCGCAACTTGTAAATTACTCAGTTAGTGTCGGTTAACAGTCCCCCCCCCTTTCCTTTTGCCACCCACACTTGCAGTCTCCAGTGGAAAATGTCACAACCCTCTGCAGGAGCGGAGAAGTGTGTGTGTGAGAGAGAGACAGAGAGAGAAGGAGAGTAACTGAAGACCACGAGGTGCCTCTGAGAGGCAGCGAGAAAGCAGGAGTAAAGCTGTGGGTTATTTATGAGGCTGAAGACAAGGTCCCTGCAGGGATGTTTAGACTCCATTTAAGTGAGGGAGGTTTGTTTTGCCTGAGCTCTGACTTGAGCCACTTTTGGAATTCATAGCACTGTTTTATTGGGAGTGTCCTGTGTGTTTGGTTTGTGTGTGTGTGTGTGTGTGTGCGCGTTTGGTTTGTGTGTAGCCACTCCTGTGCGTAGCTCTCCTCAGCCACTCACTTCCACGACCTGCATGCATCGGTGAAAGGTGTGACCCCCCCCATCATCATCTCTCCACAGTTGGTGTTTCTGTGTTCGGGGCATTCCTGCGCTCAGAGTTCAGTGAGGAGAACCTTCAGTTCTACCTGGCTTGTGAACAGTACAACCACTCCTCCACCAACTTCAGCCTCCAGAGGAGAGCCCGGGACATAGCCGCCACCTACATCCAGCCAGGGGCACCCAGAGAGGTATGCCAGGGTGCTTTGTTGTGTCAGTTGGCCTACCTGCACGACGTTCTTCCTGTTTGTCTCAAGTTCCCTTATCTGTTATCATGACGGCGTCCCGTCTGCTTATCCTATGCCCTGTCTGAGTGCCTTTTTGTCCGTGTGCCTCCCCGCCTGCCCTGTCTCCCTTCCAGCGTGTCTCCGGTCCTCGGCGCGCTCTCTGCGAGTCGCTCTTCCGTCACACCCGTGCATGTCTGTGTGTGCATGTGGTCAGCCTCTCTCATTGGCCTTCCCCTGATGGTGACGCCTGACCTGTTGTCCGTCCCACCAGGTGAACCTGGATGGCAAAACGAGAGACCTGACCGTGCAGCTGCTGCAGGCACCATCCCGCAGCTCGCTGCTACCCGCACAGCGCCGCATCTATTCCCTCCTGGACACGGACTGCTACCCCCGTTTCCTGCAATCCAGCATCTACCAGTCCCTGCTCAGGAATGCATACTAGCCTCTAAAAGGGGTGGGGGGGTTTGGGGTGGAAGCTGGTATCATCATCATGTTATAAGGTCAACACTGCAGCTGAGGAGAGACGCAGCGAAATGGAGATCTGACCAGGCAGGGATTCTCACTTGCTGTTACTCACAGCCGCTTGTCAAATCATGCATGTTATCGTTTTTTTTTTGTTTTTTTTTTCGCGGTTACCCAAGCGTCGTTCTCTTAGTGTCGCGCTGAAAATAGGATGTGCAGTCTAATAGAGCCGGTGGAGGGGCGGAAACCGGCCAGGCAAAGACGTCGTGAGTGTGGAGGGGGCCAGGTGCATCGTGGGTGCTTACGCTCTCAGGTTTCGGCCGTATGGTAACGACGCAAACAGAGCTGCTGCAAGGGTACAGGAGTTCACCTGCTGTGCTGAAGTAAGTTCAGGGAAGAACATTTTCTCTTTTTTTTTTTTTTTTTTTTTAAACTTAATTGCTCTCTTAAGAGAATAAACAGAGCAGTTCTTTTTTAGGATGTTTTAGAGAAAGAACAACAAAAGAAGAAAGATGGGTATCTCATTCTGGCTTTTCCAAAAAGGGAGTTTCTGCCACTGCATCAGCTGTCCCGCAAAGCCGGTCTCACGTACCCGTGCTGCAGCTGAATTCCTTCACTCCGTCCACCAATAGAAGGGCTTCCCTCCCGTGCCGTCATTCGAAAGACAAACACTCTGTATCAGCTGAGGAACACGTCTTGTCATGAGAGGAACATTACCCCTGCGCTTGGAAAGGGGGGGGCCACTTAGAACACAGGATATGTGATTCATGCATTATTTGTATATTTGGTTTTGGTATATATATATATATATATATACTGCATTAATGCATGTTTATGCCTATATGATGAACATTAAAAAAAATAAAAGAATTTTATATATATATATATAAGCATCTAGTAGTTATTTTTACACGATTCAGGTTGCTCTGTTGCTGAGTTTTTCTGAGTTTCTGTAGCTCTAGATGCTTTGGAGGCACTGCAAATTTTTGTTTTTCTTGCTAAGCTCATTGATAATGACAGGCTCATTGGTGCTGGAGTATGTTTACTGTTTGTAGGCTTCTTTGTGGGCTTTATTAGCTTTTAAGATGGAGGCCAGCCCAGGCTTTGATTAGTGTAACGTTTTGTTTTTTTTTTTTTCCCCCTGTTTGGTTGCCTTCAGTTATTTCAGTCAGTAAATCACCTGACTTGACGCTGCAGGGGATGACCGGGTGCCATTGAAGATGCGGCACTAAATCCTAGCAGCGCTGTTGTCTGTGTTGGCTTCGATAGTCCTACCATTAATATTTAAACGCAAGTCACTGCTGCTTAGACCACCTAGAGGTCTAGCGGGTCGAGCAGATGGCTTGCTGGGTGGATATCTGTATTAACCAGGGAGACAAGTTAATAATAATCATCAGTACTTTATTAATCCCCATAGGGAAATTCAAGTTAAGTTTTATTGTTACGTGTTCGAGAGAACACAGTGAAAATCTTATGCTAGAGTTGCAGGGGAGGGGACAGGGCATGAGGAGCAGAAAAAGAACACAGATTTACAATAAATACAAGGGATACAGTGCAACACAGACAGCAGGGTAATGGGGGGGGTTACAGTGCGTAGACATGAGGTAGTGCATAAGACAGGACAGTGCAAAATTACGAACGGGCAATAATAATAAAGTGTACTTAGCCAGTGAAGTAGTGAGTAATTGTGCGAGTAATGCAGTAACTGATTACTAGGGAAAATTCTGTGCAATTGAGAGGCAGAGGCCATCAACTGTTTAGTAGCCTGATGACCTGTGGAAAGAAACTGTCCTTGAATTTTCAGTTTTCATGCTTTTCCATTTTGTTCTCTAAGTTGAGGGCTAAGGGTCAATGTACAGATAGCCAGTGTCCAGCACCCCAGGAGCAATTCAGGTTAAGGGCCTTGCTCAAGAGCCCAACAGTGATATCAACACTTACTGGTTGTAGGACTTGAACTTGTGACCTTTCAATCACAGGCACAGACACCTAACCCACAGAGCTATATCACTGCAAGTTTTAGGAAGTACTACCTAGCCTACCAGCTCTTAGTGTAACAGTGTAGTGTTTTGTGCTTCTGTGAAGTGCCACGATTGCCTAAGGCTGCATGTGTTCAGAGTTCAGCCTGGAAAGTGACATGTTCACCAGCAGCTGTTACTGGGCGTCAGACTTCCTCTTGGTGACGGGGCGCTGAAGACATTCACTAAGGTCCCTCTTCAGGACATGTGGAAATCTGAGAAGAAAAAGCAGGTCTTGATAATGGGGTTTATGCAATAAGGTAACCAAAACATATGTCAACAGGGACTGGGTTTGGACCAATCGCCAGTACTGGCATATGACACATCTGCTAGGACTAAAAACCAGCCCGTTTCTGCTCGGAAGCGGACCAGGGTGATCAAAGGTCACCACTGGCACCAGCACCACCAGTGCTAGCTTGCTATGGCGCTCGTGCAGACTTGGACACTGAGCTCCTGGCTGTCTTGTAGCTCAAATGAAACTGTTTATGCACAACAAGTGCTGATGCACTCAGCACCAACATTCTCCAACAAGGCTGGGGACGGACACTTCGAAACAGATCCATAGTCATACTGTACTTCACAAACACTTAACAAAACACATGTAATGTTCACTACAGTGTAATTCTTTATGCGTATTCTGAGTATATACACATTTAAATCCATCAATGTAGATATATGATTCATAAATGGTCAAATGCTGAAAGCTGCCTCCACTGTCTTGAGTGGGGGGGTAGTACAGTCATTTACGAGTTATGGACGACCACTGTTTTATAAAAAAGCTTGCACGGAGGTCTGAATTACATTAAGGGATGGCAAGTTTTTTTTGTTTTTTTTTTCATTTCAGCTGATATTGTATATCTTCTGCCTGCCAAACTGGCTTCATCCATCCATCCATCTTCTTTAGCTGCTTATCTGTATGGGTCGCGGGGAAGCTGGAGCCAATCACAGCCAACTTTGGGTGAAGAGCGGGGTGCAAAACTGGTTTATCAGTCCCAACCATCATGGGTCTTTAGACTCCTGTGCCTCCCCCTGCAGGAGGGAGCTGGTACTGCTTTGAGATTGCTCGTGTGGTTGACTAGCATCCTGTCCAAGGTGTCCCTTAAAATTCTCCTTGTGCCAGGTTCACAGTGAACCTACACTAAATTAGTGGCGTGGTAGGTACACTGCTGTTGGTACACTTTGACCAGTTTATCCATGTTCCAATTTTTAGGTACCTTAATTGATTGAGCTATTACATATTTCACCAAAAGTAAGGCAACAAGCCACATTTTACAACAAAATTAATTTGTTACAAGATCAAAATATTATATGTCATATATATATCAAAATATATATCAGATATAATCTTGGTAAAAAGGGAGACAAGACTATTAGGAAGAAATGGAAAATATTGAGCACTATAACATTTAAATCATTCTTCCTATAAGCACTGAAAAGTCCATATGTGAAAATGTCCTTTTTAGGGGGATTTGGCCTTGTGTACAACAATGACATTTCACAATCACAATGACACAAGGGTGTTTTCATCACATATTACTTGTGCTGTTCCCCATTTCTTTTTTTTTTTTAATTCTTCCATTGTCATGGATTTTTTTGATAAATGCAGCAAAGCATTACGAAGTTTTGAGTTTTTTTGGTTCATGTTCATGTTTTCTAGATTAACTGATAAAAAAAATTAATTCATGGAAAAAGAATGAAGGAATCACAGTGTAGAAAAGGCCCTCAGGCTCCTGGAATTCAGGCAGAATATTGTGTTCTCTTGCCCTCGTTCTTTATTCTAGAACCTAAGGTTCCCAATAATGGTCCCCCCGGCTAGGTGAAACCTTAGCCATTGAAGCATTCCCATCACCGTGGTGATGGGATCCTACGAGTATAGATTTAGCAGTTAGAGCGGACTATAGGGGGACTATTGCGGACCAGAGTGCAATATCTGGGAATAGAGCGAATTCCCTGTGAGAGTGTGCATTCAAGAGCTGTAGATTAGCATTCAGGGTTCAAGAGGATTGGTGTAATCTGCCTTGATTGAACCCCAATAAAGACTTTCCAGGATCTCTGGCCTAAGTGATGTCCTGGCCAACACTCCAGCATATTACATTGCTAAAATCCTCGAGCCAGTGCAGGGACAGTGATCCCTTACCTGGATCTCTACCACATTTGCGCTATCTGCGGTCTTTGCTACGGTTGAGGTTTGTGCTGAGACTTACCCAGCCAGGCAGGCAGCCTCTGCTACACGCTGTGACAAATGAGAGGTCAGTTTAATGTTCACCTCGTAGCAGTCAGGAGAATTTATGGGGTATTTTAAAGGATAACCCTGACCATGGCAGTGAGGGGATGAGGGATGTTTGGCAAAAAATCGATAAACTGATGAGAGGATAAGTATGTCTGCAAAAACACATAGGGGACACGTTTTAAGCAGATGGTCAACGGCATCAGTTTAAATTGCATAATTTTATGCATAAAGAACTGGCAACATTACAAAGACTGTATATGACACTGTGTCTGGGGAGGCAGTGTGGCAATAAATACTCGCTACAGAAAACCTTCTAGTAATTTCGGAAAAACTTAATCTGAATTAAGCCTTAACAGAGCTAGCACGCCGACATGAAAAATCAGGCGTTTACGATAGACGCCCGGCGCATCAGAGGGGTCCTTTCGCCACAGCGTCGCATGCTTACAAAAAAGCTAGCAGCGTCTCAGAATGTGAGCGGTATCTCGATCAAGAATAACAATATATAGTTTTGGTGTTTACTGCGGGAAACCTAGGATATATTAGCGACATATATTACCATATACGAAGAAACGGTGACGGTCTGTAGAAATCTGCAAATACACTGAACGACGACGAAGATCTTTTGGGAGTAAAATAAGCAATCGAAGGTATTGATAAGCTGGGAAAGCCTGTATGTAAATCTATAATGTGACGCCGTGAGGAAGTCAGTTCAGTTACTTTATTCGTTTTATGAATCCCGAAGATCTCAGTGAAATTCAGTATTGTTTGTTCTATTTTGAACCGCGTCTTAGCATACTGCGGATGTGCTCTGAAATGTGTCAGATTGTCATAATGCCCACTTTAATATGCTTGCCTGGTTATTTTGGTCTTTCAGACTAGGCTGTGGCTTGGGATTCTTCTAGAAGATGTAAACAGGATTAAGCAGTTGATTTACCAGTTAGTCGACCAGGGTGTGTATCAGTTTGCGATTAAAGCACTTACAGCATCCTTATCTATGTGTTATTTGGAGCTCGTAATTTAACAGTACAGACATCCACTAATCAAGAGCGTGGTTAAAAATGTGCTAGGCCGCATAGCCATCTCCATCCAAAGTATCATTCATGGAGAATTAGAGGGAGCTGCAGAGCTCGCTGGAGTGTGAGCGGATTGATTAAGTGTTTCACTCTCCTGTTGCCCTTTCTTCTTCAGAGTGAGGAATTGAGCTGACCGATATGGCTGAGACCAGCAGTATCGAGGTCACAGTTAAAACCCTGGACTCTCAGAGCCGGAGTTACACTGTGCGGGGAGAGGTACGCTTCCTGTTGACAATTAAAGAGCAGTAATGAAAGGGTTAAGCTGTCAGACTTGGTGTCAGATCTAGTTTACATTTTCTCTGGCACATAAGAGTGTGTAAAACTATATTTCTAACTGACATACCTTGAAAGTCTTGTTGATACACACATGAATAGGGCTAATGGTGCACTGCACAGTACTCTAGTACAGGTGGGGGCTGGGTGTTCGAATACTCATCTGTCAGTTTGCATGTGGTATTGCAGCAGGCACTCGCACCTTAACCACTTCTCTGCTCTGTCAGTGGACAGTGAGGGAGTTCAAGGAGCACATCGCAGCCTCCGTGGAGATTCCCCCTGACAAGCAGAGGCTCATCTACCAGGGCCGAGTTCTGCAGGATGAGAAGACCCTGTTGGAATACAGTGAGTCACCGGGTGGTTAACACCTCCGCTGGCTGGGAGGGGAGGTTGTGGAGAAGATGAGAAGGACCCTCCTAGCATTTCATTCTATAAAAAAAAAGTGCCATTTCGTCTCAACCATCTGTTGTTATTAATGTTCTGCTTATATAAAATAGCGTATATATGCAGTTTGTGTAGGATGTTGAGTAGTGATGGGACAAATGAGGCTTCAAAAACCCACGGTGGGTGGCAGAATCCCGAACTGACTGACCAATACTGGTGCTGAATGAATATCCAAACCGATCGTAATTAACAGCTGAGTTGGTAACACTGTAGCATGAAACCTCCAGGGTTGTGGGTTGGATTCACACCCATGCTGTGTGTGTCTGGAGTTTGTATGTTCTCTCAGCATTATGTGGATTTCCTCAGGCTATTCCAGTCTCCTGTTGCAGTGCGCAGACACGTGTGGTTATGTGGACTGGCGTCTGTTTTGTGAGTATCAGGCTGGCTGGATAACCAGACCTGCTCCTCATTTCTTTCTTGCCCCTGTCTGCTTCCTGCCTGTCAGACGTAGATGGGAAAGTCATTCATCTAGTGGAGCGGGCACCGCCTCAAACTACACACACTGGCGGTGGAGGAGGTGGGGTCTCCGGGGTGGCGGGTGGAGCTGAAGGGGTGTCCCAGACCGCCCACTCAGCCTCGGCTGGCTCCTCTCAGGGTGCCGTGCATGACCGCAATGGCAACAGCTACGTCATGCTGGGGACCTTCAACCTGCCAGTGAACATCATGGACCCTCAGCAGATTCAGGTCTGCCTCATGTTCTTTCCTACTTCCCTTCCCTAAGTTACCTTGTGGGCATTGTAATGCTGAGTGCCATGATTGCTATGTAAGTGTAGGGGTGATTGAATTTATATCCGTGTTATTGTTGCAGAGCAGCATGGGTGGATAGCACTGTCAGCTCACACCTCCAAGGCTGCGGGTTCGAATTCCACCCTCTCTGTGTGTGTGTGTGTTCCCCCCCCCCCATTTTGCATGGGTTTTACTCTCAGAACTCTGCTTTCCACCGGCAGTCCAAAAACGTGCTGTGTGTTTGTGTGCCTTGCGATGTACTGCCCTCCCATCCAGGGTGTCCCTTGCCTTCTGCCCTGCTGGGAGATGGGCATCTTTGTGTTAAAGCCGTAGCTCAGTCAGCCTACCTGTCTGATTTCTCAGGATTCCTTCCTCAGGTCTCCATAGTGCACAACCTGTCAGGAGCTGGAGAGTTGGCTCTAGGGACTATTCTGCCCCCCTAGATGGTGGCAACTGGTTTGTGGTGTGTGGGTGGGGGGCATGTGTGTTACCCCCCCCCCCCCCCCCCCCCCCCCCGGGCGCGGCTGCCTTTTCCCCCCCCACCCCCCCCGTCCGGCGCGGTCGTGTCGGGTGTGGGGGAGAGGCGTTGGTTTTCTGGGGGGGGGG
>JAACJT020000038.1:419647-442927 GCA_009936485.2 Gymnarchus niloticus
GGGGCCCGGGTCGCGCCCCGCGTGGGGGGTGGGGGGTGGGTGTGGGGGCGGTTTTGTCCCCCCCGCGTGGGGGCCGCGGGGTTTTTGGGGGGGGGGGGGGGGGGGGGGGTGTTTCCCCCCCCCCCCCCCCCACCTACCTGGTGTGCTCTTGTATATTGACCCTTCACACTTCATGCAGGGTCGCTTCATGTGTCGTGTAAGGAGTACCCATTGTATGTTTGGAGGGGGGCAGGCGACCCAAAGCTGTTGCTCTGGAGCTTGAAGTGGATAAGCTGTGCTTTTTACTTGACCACAGTGGGGACACCAAATTGGATGGTACCCTCTATATTAAATAACAGGTAAAAAGACCAACTGTGAGTCAGATTTCAGTTGTCAGTCATGACCCTCCCACCCTCTTCCCTGCTCCCAGATGTCCGTACAGCAGATGATGGCTGGTGTCGGGGAGGCTGGGCAGAGCACCAGAGTCAGCACCAGCACAGGGGTGAGTCCTCTATCTCTCCAGCTTTCTGCCATCGTTTGTTCTCACATCGGCCTCCTGGCAGTTTTAAAAATGGCTCCTGTCTTCTCCTGCAGAGCAACGGCTCGGTGGATGTGCACATCAATGTGGACCAGGCGGTGCAGAGCGAGCCCCGCCTCAGGCTGCTGCTGGCCGAGAACCTGCTGAGGGACACGGAATCACTTGTCCAGCGGCTGGAGGTGTGGCGCCACCTGAGGGATGGGCTTAATAAAGCAAACTGCTCACAAGAAATAATACAGTGATGATAGCTGAGTGTCATAATAATGTCAGTACATTTAGATGATATTATTTAAAGGCTGTTCCATGCTGTTGTATAAATCTTTCAGCCCTCTGTGCCCCTCTTTCCATAGCAACAGCTGCACAATGACCTCTGTGTGTTTTAGGGACAGCCTGGCGACGATCAGCCTCAGCAGGAGTCTGCCCCCCTGAATTCATCCTCAGGTGTCAGCACCCCCTCGCCCCCGACACAGCCCATGGACACGTCACCGCCCCCGGCTCCCGCGGCTGTCCAGCCCTCCTCCTCCTCCTCCTCCTCCTCCTCAACGCAGACGGAGGGACCCCCGCACTCCGGGCCGAAGTGAGTGCCGTGTTCCCACTCCTGCCCCTAAGTGGCGCCGTCCTGCCTTTGGCGGTGATATAATTGACTCTTGGGACGGCTGAGGGCTGAGTAGGAGTGGCTGCCGGCTGGTCGCTCTGGGCTGCTGACCAGATGGGCTTGCTTGTTAAGAAGCCTGACAGTCTTTAACCTTCCCTGAAAGGCTTTAGTATGCATGCTGGGGGTGTAATAGGCCAAACCGTGATCTGTGTGCTGTGTATTAAGGGGTTTGCTAAGAAACAGGAGCATTCAGCTATCAATTGCATGTATTGGCAGAATTAATTCCTCACCTTCATGGTCACGAACTGTTGCTTGCTCAGCCGAGTCCTTTGTCAGTCTGGATGGCGGGGATGTCAATCGCTTGATGGAGGTCTTGTTCTCCCCTCCACAGTCATCCTAGCCCTGCTGAGCTGGTCCAGGTCTTATCAGAGCTGCGGAGGGTGGAGGAGAGGCTGCAGCCCTTCATTCAGAGGAGCCATTCCATCCTGGGTGCTGCCGCCAGTGCCGACTACAACAATAATGTATGGCCCTCCCTCTTCTGAGCTGCTGGACCGGGGGGGGTCTTTTAATAATCTCTCGGGTCATGGGAACAACACTGAAGCGAGCCCAGATTTTCATTTATCTGCACTTTTATGGAAACCGTTTGTTTTCCGGGTCATTTTTTTTTTTTTTTTTTTTTTTTTTTTTTAAATATTTCAAAGGGCACTTCTGTTGTACTAGTGGTCGGGGTGCTTAAGCTCCATCACTCCTGTCAAATGAGTAAAACAGTAGGTCACTTATGGTGAAGCTCTCAGATTAGTGACCCGGCGCTGCTGGTTTGCACTGCCGCCCTGACCTTCCTGTACCATCCCACAGACGCAGGACAGAGAGGAGGACCAGCGTACCCTCAACCTGGTGGCCGAAGCCCTCCGTCTCCTTGGCAACACTCTGGTCGCCTTGAGTGACCTCCGCTGCAACCTGGCTACCGGGCCCCCCCGCCACCTACATGTAGTCCGCCCTCTGTCCCACTACAGCTCCCCGATGCTGCTCCCCGGCGGCGTGCCCCATATTCCTATCCCGGTGGGTTGCTGACATCAGCTTTAGCGATGATGCTACGTGTGACCGGTGGTACTCTGGTGGTGCTGTGTGTGATCTGGGCTGGCACGCGTCACTGTCTGTCATTTAAATATCACACTATTGTGTCACCACTGATTCCCCAGGGGTCTTTGAGGATCGTGTGGTGATGCTACTTTTCTCTGGCAGTCACATGGTGTGTTTGTCTCCTCCAATGTCCTCCTCAACAGCAGATAAACCTGGGAACCACCGTGACCATGACCTCCAATGGCAGGCAGGTGGGCGAGAGTCAGTCACAGTCGGCTCCAGCCTCGGGCCAAACAGAACAGGGTCCGCCTCAGCAGTCTGCCTCGACAAATGGCCAGTCAGGACAGGGTCCAAGTGCCCCACGGGTGATCAGAATCACCCATCAGACCATGGAACCAGTTGTTATGATGCAGATGAACCTGGATGGTACGTCTTTCCTCTTCCTGTGATTTGATTTGTGTGAACTGGACTTGGTTGATTTTTTTTTTTCCCTCCTTCAGTTCCTGCATTTGAAGTGTGTATAAAGGCCAATTCATACTTTTCCATGCTCCGTCACGCTCCACAGACAGTGCGCGTGACATCAGGGGTGTCTGTACGGACTGTGCACATGCAGCCCAGATTTTGTATCTAGCGGACATTTTGTGCATTGGTTCACGTCGACTGCGCGTGTGCAAAGAATAAATTGGTGCACTGCTGGGAGTTTCCAGTAGATGGCAGAAAATTTAAAAGGTCGGATTCAATGACGAAGGAGTAGAAGAAGAGAGTATTTATCAGGAATGACTTTGACGAGCTGTTGTGTGAAGAAATGTGGAGGTATCTGCACATTTAGGACATGTCTTTGAAGGAGGACATTCCAGTGTACTAACTCATGGAAAGAGATCACCCAAACACTGCTTAGTTTCATTCCACAAGGACAACATGTGCCCCCTAGTGGAATATCATTGCTGCTGACCATGAACATGTACGTACACTGACAAGAGTAGCATGGACCTAATGGTCTGTGACAAAGCACGGAAAGATGAAGTATGAATGGGCCTTTAGGTATTCAAACATCAGTTTAGGATATAGCAAGTGTAAACACGAGTGATTTCAGCTTAAGAAAGATGGACCCCCCCCATATTTACAAACAGCCTGTGTAGTTCAGTGACACCTGTGGTACAGATCTCTATTTCATAGACTTTGTGTCTGTCTGTGTGCCCTGGCAGACTCCGGTAGTGGGCCTCAGACCATGGGACAGCCAAACCCTACGGGGGCTGGACACACCGGTTAGTGCTTTGGGACTCTTCCATGACTGACATCGCCGTTATCAGTAGTGATATTAATTGCCATGGTGAGGCAGCGCCTTCTGGTTATACGGGGGCATGTGGCTTGATTGCTGAGGTCAGGACCTGTACGGGCCACCCTGAATCCTGCAGCTAGTGGGCGATACAGCTGTAAAGTAACCTGGCTGTAGGGTACTTGTGGGGGGGGGGTGACCTGGTTTGTGTGGGTAGGGCCTTGTTCCTGCTACACGCCCCCTAGAGGCCCTCCTCAGAAAGGGGGTCAGTCACTTTGACTCTGTGGTTTCGTTTCCATCCTCCTTGACACCTCTTCCTGTATGAAGCTCCTCCCTAAAATCTCAGGGGTGCTCATGCGCCACGTTCTGGCTGTTTCTGGAGTCTGTGTGGCCATATTAACACACTGCGGACTAACGCCGTGTTCCCCTCCCTAGGAAGCACGTCTCCCATCCATATCCCCGGCCTGCCTCCTGAGTTCATGCAGGCTATCGTGCACCAAATCTCCCAGCAGGCTGTTGCCATGGCAGCCACAGCCTCTGCTGGGCAGCAACAGCAGCAGCAGGCAGGCCCAGGGTCAGCTGCAGGCACTGACACGGCCACCACGTCTGCAGGTCCTCACC
Source organism: Gymnarchus niloticus (assembly GCA_009936485.2). Classification (NCBI taxonomy): domain Eukaryota; kingdom Metazoa; phylum Chordata; class Actinopteri; order Osteoglossiformes; family Gymnarchidae; genus Gymnarchus; species Gymnarchus niloticus. Next base: position 423,737 of record JAACJT020000038.1, read on the forward strand.
CGCCTCAGGCCAGAGTGGTCATCACTCGACCCTCATTCTCTCCCAGGATTCCCCAGCCCACGCTCGGAACTAGGGGGACTACAATCAACCTGAGGGCAACGGTGCCCCCTAGTGCAGGACAGCAGTCAGGGCAGGTAATGGTTGTGGGATGGACAGTGAACTGTGCTGACAGCTGTGTGTGTGTGTTAAGTCTCCTGCTTGCCTGCCCTCCTAGGCCGCTCCTATGCCTGCCTCCCCTCTCACACAGATGATCAGTGGATTGGTGGGACAGCTTCTCATGCCTGTCCACACAGGTGAGTCAGGCCTGAGCTCTTGAGTCTGCTGTTATACACATTAATACAGTGTATAGGAGGGCCTGCTAGCCCTGACTCGAATGCCGCCATCCTGTAGGTCACCGGGTTTAACCCTCCCAAATCTTGCCATCTTCAGGTGAGCACGCATCTGCCTCGACATCTTCATCCACCCACTCCTTCACCTTCTCCACCTCCTCTGCCAACACCTCTGGCCAGACCTCCACCAGTACCACCAGCACGGCCTCCACGGGCCACCCCTCCCAGTCACAGGAGGGAGCCCCCGAGGGCAACCTGGCTCAGCTGCTGGGGTCCCTCCTCGGCGGAGCCGCTGGTGTTGCTGGTGCGGCAGCAGGGGCGGGGGGTGCCGGGAACACCCCCTCCATCACTGTGACTCTGCCTGGGGTGCCTGCGTTCATCCAGGGAATGACTGATTTCCTACAGGTTGGTGCTGCCCTAAAATCTTGGGTCAGTTCTTAACTGTGGCATGTTTTAATTAAATTATAAATGATTCTACGTTTGTCTGATAATTAGCGTTGTATCCAACCCCCCCCACCCCTCCTCTATTTAGTCTGGCCAGCCCGTCTTTCCTCCGCCCAATCAGCAACCGCCACCAACACCTAGCGCCCCCACCACCCCGCCCTCTACAGCCATGCCCTCCGACGCCGGTTCAAGCCCCAGTCCGGCTCCCGGTGACGGGGGGACGGGCGGTCCGGCTGAGACCCTGAGTCCCGAGCTGTTCACGGGCATCGTGCAGGGTGTGCTGTCCACCATGATGGGCTCGCTGGGGGCCTCGCAGAACAACACGGAGAGCATTGCACAGTTCATCCAGCGCCTCTCACGCACCACCAATCTGTTCACGCCCGGCTCAGGGGACGCAGTAGGTATGTTGGAGTGGGACAGGAGGCGTGTGTGTGTGTGTGTGTGTGTGTGTGTGTGTGTGAGAGAGAGCAGCTTTTTTTGGAAGGCAGTACATACCGGCTATGGCTGCTGTGGTCCAATCACAGGGCGGCGTGGGCTAGTACAGTATGTACTAACGTACACATCACGCTGTATAAGCAGATAGGATGAATGAGGAACAGGATCACAGATCTCCTGTGAGTCATTTCCTGTTTCATGTCATGATTTGATGTCCTGCTATATAAACCAACACCTGCACCAGGGGTTTCCTCTGACTTCTAGATACTCTGTTCTCATTGGCTCCTGGCCATGGTGTAACATGACTGTCAGCTGGATGGCTTTATCCCCACCTCAGGGTTCTTTGGGGACCTGTTGTCACTGGTGTGCCAGAGCTTCTCCATGGTGGATATGGTGCTTCTGCTGCACGGTCAGCACCAGCCCTTGAGCCGCATCCAGCCCCAGCTCAGGCAGTTCTTCACCGAGCACTACCTGCATGGGAGAGAGCCCACCGACGCCAACATCGCTGTGAGTCTACTCGCTCTCATCGAAAGGGCATCTACACTCTCACCCTGGTCCTCGAGACCTTGCCCTTCTCAGCTCCCTCATCCCTTTTGTGCTCCTTCCTCTTTCCCTTCTCAGCTTCCTCATGGCTCTCGTGTTCCTTCCTCTTGCTCTGCTCAGCTTCCTCGTCTAAGTGATTGTAGTATTAAGCCAGTTTTGTGTACTTCACAAGTGTATTGAATTGTGACTCACCAGCACACGTCTGCCTGTTCCCATAGAGTGCCGCTGAGGACCTTATAAATGGACTTGAGCAGTACATTGCTGAAAGCTTTGTAAGTGCCTCTCCCATTAGACTGCAGCATCCTGTCAATTGTTGCATTTGCATTCTGGATTTGGCGCCATCTTCTGGTGTGGATGTTACTGTGGTGCCATGTCTGAGCTTTAAAACGGCACAGTTTTCGGTGAATCCTCCAATAACCCTGGGTCTTTTTCCTTCCAGTCTACGGTGACCGTGCGGGAAGGAGTTGACATTACGCGGACCAATGTTTCATTCTTGAGGCAGCAGTTCTCTGGGATAGCAACACACATCCTCCACTGCACTGGTATGGTGTCACTCTGCCCCCTGCCCAATCCCCCGCAGCAGTGGTCCCGTGTCACTCCACCCCCTGCCCAATTTCCTGCAGCCCCACCTTCTTGCAACATATTTTTTTACATCTAGCTACTTAAGAAATGGTGAGCTAGTGTGGGTTTCGGTTTGGCTGAATGAGTTGGTGGCTTTCTTACTGATTTGTTGCTCATGTAGGTCCTAGCTTTGAGGCTGCCTGACCCACTCACCTGGCACATGTCCCCGTTTTCTGTCTTCTCAGACCACACCTTCGGTCCTCGCCTGCTGCTGCTGTGCACCCAGGGCCTCTTTGAGTGTCTGGCCCTCAATCTCTATTGTCTTCGAGGGGAGGAGAGGGCCCTGACGGCTGTCATCAACCACCGCATAGTCAGTAAATCTCTCTCCTAACAGATTTTTGACCTCTCCCCCATCCCTTGGATTCTTCTTTCCTCAGTTATATTTTTTCCATCTCATCTTCACCTACTCCCTCTCTCTCTTTTCCTCACCTCTGGTTATTCTCTTGTCACTTCCTCTCTTTTTTTGTCTCTTAGAGAAATAATGTAAATGTATGAAAAAGGAATCTTAATTTCCTGGTTTTTGTCATGGATGAGTACTTTAAAAGGCCTCTTGTGCCCCCTGGCTGCAGAGAAGGATGTCTGCAGAGGTGAACCCCAGCCTGGTCAACTGGCTGACCAGCATGATGTCGATGAGACTCCACGTCATCCTGGAGCACAATCCCGTTGGGGAGGAGCAGATCCTGCACTACGTTGTCCGCACTCAGGTAGCTGCCTGCCACATTGCAGACGTGGCCGCCAAACCAGACCGTTGCCATGCGTGCTAAACCAACCCTCCCGCCCCACGTGACCCATGACAGAGTGAGGAGATCCCCCCAACGGAACCGGAGTTGCAGCTGCCATTAGAACCGGAGGACCAGAACATGGAGGTGAGCCGTCACTGTAAGCTTGTGGGTTTGGCCTGGTGTCACTTCCGTTTGGGGGGTGTGTCTTGTCTTCTTATTATGTCCGCCTCTTTTGGGGGTTTGCCTAATAAAAGGCCTTTACCTCATGCCAACTTGCTGTGTACTGCGGGTCAGTTAAGACAAGCTAACGGCTCTCTGCTCTGTTACTCCACCTGTCTTGCTCTGCTGCTTTTAGGTGGAAGCCACTCTTTCCCCAGCTCCTGCCACCACAGCCGAAGAAGCCATGGCGTCATCCCGTGAGTCGGGCGACAAGGAGGTGGCATCCAGCGACGTGGGAGGGGCGTCAGCCGGGGCTCCATTAGGGGCTGGTGCAGCTGCCATGGCGACTGGTGGGAGGGAGGAGTCTGGCGGAGAGGCGGAGCCCTGGGCAGCTGCAGTCCCTCCAGTAAGATCAGGGATCAGTATGTTTCAGTGCTGCACTCCTAGGCTCTTCATACTGTGTTTGGGAAAACTTCTATACGCACAATAAATGCAGACAGTTGAATATTTAGAAGGTTAGCTAGTACCATCATCCAGAGGGATGCACCATTTTCCTGGATGTTTTAAGCCTCCTGGGAGCCAATTTCTAATGGCCTGCTGGCCCTGTCCCCTCGTGCCAGGAGTGGGTGCCCATCATCCGTCAGGACCTGCTGTCCCAGAGGAAGATGAAGGCTCAGCCTCCGCTGTCGGACGCCTACCTTCATGGCATGCCTGCCAAGCGCCGGAAGGTGAGTGGGATCTGGCCCCTCTACCCATAATGCCTGTCATTTGTTATATAGCTCTGTTTTTCTGCCACTTTGATGTGTTTCCTCAGTTTCTCCTATAGGAGCCGGTTTAGTCATGAGAAATAGTCTTGGTTTATTATTTTGACCAGTGGTTCCTTACTGGCAGAGCGTGTTAAACACAGTCTGTCCATCACTCTGAGCATCAGGAAGAGCAAGTGCATGTGTCTGCTCACACGGCTTTCTGGGAACAACAAATGGATGCCTTTTTAAACCATAATTAACTCAGTCACTAGCGGTGGTGCTGTTTAGCCATGTGAAGATCTGTGGTTGACATGGCTTGCAGAAGGATCTCTTCGGCTAAAGTCATCATTGGTATTCATCTCCGACGCACTGCCGCCTGCAAACCCATAGCTTCGCCTCTCCCCGTTTTGCTCTCAGACCACACAGGGTGAGGGGCCGCATCTTTCCCTGTCTGAAGCAGTGAACCGGGCTGCTAGGTCAGCTGGGGTTAAACCAGTCACTGCACCAGAGAGCCTGCAGGGAGAGCTGGACAGACCTGAGCTGCAGGAGGCCTATACTGAACAGGTAGACCACTGTCCCTCAGATAAGACGCCTTTGTCCTGATTGTGTGGTCAGTCAGGCCAGTGGCTTTGTATGCAATGAAGTCCAGTCGAAGGCATTTTGTAATTTGTTTTGTAAATTAACTTGCTCAGGTGCCATAAACTCTAAGTTCTTGGTAGTAATATGCAGTTTGTTTTAGGAGATCTTTGGTCATTTATCAGTACAGAATTAGGTAGTCTTAGTGGTCTTGGGAAATGTCTGAAAATATAAGCAAATTGATTTGAAAAGTGATGTTTGAATCATCCTCACAGGTGAAAAGTGACATCAAGAGGCGACTCCAAGATGAACCTGACTTCAGCTCCCAGCGTTTCCCCAATTCCCACCGGGCCTTCTCCTTTGATTCCTAACCCCGTTGGTCTGCATACACGTCAGTTTTCCCTTACTTTGTCCAATCAGTCGTCTTATTCATTGTCTAAACTTCAATTGTGATAGCATTCACACAGTTTGGAAGCATGAGTCGTTATGACCTGGGGGACGAACCTCCACTCGCAGTGATTTGTCAGAGGCCTGTCAGTCCCCTTGGGCCTCTTCTCTTATTGGCTAGAAATGAACCTAAAGCGTTGTGAGAGTCGCCTTCTGTTGGTAGTCATGCTCCATCCAGCTGTAACCTTAAGTCCAGAATGGATGCTCCTGTGCCATCTGGGTGCCACTGACCTGTAGTCACGTTTATCTTCAGCTGCTCTGTCACTGCTTATTATGTGGATCCATCACCCAGGTTACTGATGCAAGTTAAACTGTTAATACTAGTCAGTGTGTACCAACCTGGTCTGTTAACTCAAACTGTGCACTGGTTTTGGCTGTTTGTTTTAATGGAAATATGAAAAAATTAGATCATGTTTCATAGGAAAGTGTTTTTTTTTTTTTGTGTGTGATCATTGTACAAGTTTAGGTTAAAGGTGATTGAGCGAATCACCCTTCTGGCAAAGGATTTATGCATTTACACTTAATCTCTTTTTTAATTAGATGTAATTTTTCCTCTCTCAGCAACCATTGCTTTTATTTACAATTTTTGATGTAAAGAAAAACTGCTTGTGATTTAACTACTGTGGAAAATAAAAGGGGAGGGGAGAGGATTTAGCCTATCTTTTTATGGAGACTGGAAGAGACAAGCTAAGAAATGACTGCTCAAACCTCAGCTGGAGCCACAAGTCATCATCAAACTTAAGCCTGTGGTGTTAGCTTCTGCTAGAGGCACCATCTGGGTGGAACTTCCATGGAAGAGAGAACATGAGAAGTAGCTAGACCAACACCAGGTACCTCATCGTATTTTAGTTTATCAGCACAAATATTTACCCAAAGGGCATTATATACAGCCACTGAACCATTCAGATTTACTGTGGTGGTGCTTGTCTTATGGTACAACAGCAAAATCCGTGTTGCATCCAGGCTGGCTAAGTTGAGAAGTGTTCCAGGTCCCTGAATGCTGGTCCTCCATTTGCTGTTCTATGTATGAGTACAGTGGTTACTTCTTGAAGGTGACAAACACAGCAGGAGCCTTGGAGCTTCTGGAAGTCCACGTTTACTCTTCCCACGAGTATGTAGGAAGTGTTTCTGTGGCCAAGGCTGACATCTGTTGTTGTTTAGGCTGCCTTAAATGTAGCATCAGAGCTTCAGCAGCCTTAAAGGTATGCTGGATTCTGGTTCATGTCACATCTGTATTGCCCACACACACTTCCCATTTCCTACTCAGTGAAACAGCAGTACAGAACCAGACTCAACCGTGAACAAATACACAGCTGTCAGTGAGGGTCAGTTACCTGAAAAACCAAATGCTTAGTTAAGTTGACAAGGGGAGAAAAAAAAATGTTAATCTGCTCTGAGCCACATTTGGTGATTAGGCTTAGGCAGGAAACATTCTAGAAACTCCCCCCCCCGGTCCTGGTACAGCAATGCCGGAGCGCTAAGGTAGTTTACAAGACTGGCTTTAAAGAAAAACACCAAGCACCAACTTAATTGGGAAAGCAAGTTAAATATATTTACTCTTCTCACATAACGAATTCTCACTATACAGTGAAGCTCAGTGCTGCCCCCCAAGCTGCAAGAATATTACTCAACACCTCCTCCAAACCCAGCATTGCTTTGATTTAATGAGCTACTGCTAATTTTGAGTTAGTTTGGTAAGAATCAATGAAAGTTAAGTGTTCCATTGTAATTATGAAAGTACTATGTGGGAATCACTGGTTGCATGACAGAAATACCTAAGTGTAAGCCCAGCACAAACTGATGGGAATTAAACCAGTCAGGCAGCTTAACTACACCATTACTAATCTAGAGGAGCCCAGGAGAAATTATAGTAAAGCAGAATAGTGCCACAGCGTCATACATCACCAACTTCCAGAGTCTAGTGCAGAATGCTTATTCCTGGTACAGAGTCCAAAATGCGTGTGACACGTAGAACTTCACACAGAGTGCTGTGCACACGCGGTCAAAGGAGCGTTGGTCAGAAGCGGCAGCATGCTGGTGTGGCTCACGCGTGTCTAGGAAGCATCGTTTGGCAGGCGGATGGTGTGAGAGGTCCAAAGTTAAATCAGACCTAGCGCTCAATGCCATGAATTGGGTTTGGTGTGAGGACGGGCCTCTTGGATGGATCAGTTTTCACTCTCGCGCTCAACTTTTCACTTTCACTCCCCCGTCCATCACCGCATCCCCTCTGCTCCCAATGACACGAGGAATCCCGCCTTTAGCGTCATATGGACGAGTGTCTCTGGTGCATTCTCCCACCCCCCCAGTCCTCATTGCCTCCACAGGCGCAAGGAGGACAGCAGGAAGGGCAGCAGGTTAAGGGCGGGCCGGTGCTCCTGGATACCCAGGGCCACTAAGGCCCCGGCCAGCAGTGACGTCACTCGGGGCAGGACTGGAGGCTGCAGCTGCATAACCTGGGAAAGAATGCAGCAGTCAAACTGGGAAAAATAAGTAGGTGAGATGCGTCGGTGTGCGCACTGCAACTCTGCACTGGTCTGACACTAGAGCATTTCAAGACCATTAAAATGTGTGTGGTATTACATCTCTGCTCCAAGACAATGAGCACTTGCTCAGTGAGAGGTCGACGGTGACCTCTAGCCCGCCTCCCTCTGAATGCCTCAGATGGCCTCACCTTGTCCACCCTGTGACAGTGTATGAGTCCGTCAGGCCCCAGATAAAAGGTAGAGAAGGCATCGTAGGTCCTGTGGAGGTCGAAGACAGAACTTTATACAGTTAGAGTCTTTACACTAGGTCTTCTGAACACGTCATGACATATATTGATAGACTTAACCCACTAGTTTTCTGAAAACGTTATTCCAAGAGATTATATAACCTTCAGAATAAGGTTAATCTTCTCCTGTCTCACCTTTAAGAGGGCTGCTTTATTTTAAGTCTTGTATTTGTACATCTTTCCTCATTTTCACACTAGGAATTCCTGGTAAGAACCTCGCTGACAGCTCCTAAGGCCAGCTAACCCTTCAGAGAGTAGGCTGATTCCTTCAGTCACTCCCCCTTTGGAGGTACCTGTAGAGAAAGGCCTTGTCCCGCCTGCTGAAGCGCAATGGCATGAGGTGGTAGGGCTGCCCCCGGACCCTCCACCGCGCCCGCACCGTGTTGTCCTCACTGTGCTTGGTCAGCTTCAGCACCTCCAGCTGCACGTCAGCCATGTAGAGTCGACAGAGCAGCTTCCAGAGGGTCAGCGTCAGCTGGTACACCGTCAGACCCCTGGGGACGAGAGGGACGGTGCCACTGGATCTTGCATTAATTCGACACGATTCAAAATGTTCTTGCATGCTAAGTTATACTCGGGAGTGGAAGCATTCGTCCTCTGTGAACTTTTGGCCCCACCCACTCACACAGATGCTGAGTCATTGTGCCTCGGAGGGACTGTCATGCACCCGCATGCACAAAACATCCCTTGTGTTCATCAGAGTTGCATTCTGGAAACCCAGGATAAGCAGGTCGTGGGTTTCGCACGATGCACTGTGCAACACATGAACTGAACACACTGCAGTCGCATCTAAACAAAAATGTGAAGGCACCAATCATGTCTAAGCACTTTGTCAACCTGGAGCAATACAGTTTCACCTGCCTTTCTCAGCACTACAACAGCTAAGCCCAGCCTGAGACTTGAACCAGTATTCAGAAAGTTTGATCTGGACCAGCACACTTGTTGTAAACACACCTGTGTGTGCGCGTGTTCAGGGCAATACCTGTGTCATGCCTGCCAATGTGCTACACTCCTCACTCCCTCTGGCCTGTCCAAATTCTGGGGACCCTACCCATGATGCCACAGTGGTGTCAAACAATCTTGCCAGGCCCATTTAGTGAATAGGTTGCAATGTATTTGAAGACTTTTCGTCATAACCTTCAGCTGTCTGCCCCGGTGTTTACTGTACTTTGATTCTTTGCTTGATTTATTTTCGTAATTAAAATCAACCTGCTCCTGTTGTCTAGGCTTAGCACATAGCATGATGCTAACGTGCTAGCTGCAGCCTACATATCCACTGCATTCCCTTCACCCACTACGTACCTCGTCTTGGTGTTCAGCAGTCCATTAATGAACTCCACGTCCTTGGAATACAGGCTGTAGTTGTGTCCCTTCACAAAGAAGTTTGGCAACTGCAAAACCACAATAATAAAATGTTTTTTTTGGGACAAACGTAACAATAACAATGTTAATCTATTCACACAGAACACCATTTCCCACAATCCCCTTCTCTACCTCATTTCTTAAACTCTCGTACATGAGAGCCAGCTTCTCATCACGTTCCCTCTCTCGCCCGTCGTCCTTTCCTGCTCCAAGGCCAGGGAAGCAGTAGAACTGAGAGCCCCTCATAAAGGGGGCAGGACAACAGTCTGTCCCAAACAAGCTGTGGAAAGACTCCCTCTCCACCACCTCCTTGCTTTGGAGATCCTCAACTCTTCTTCCTCCTCTCACATTTATGTCATCCTCACTCCTTCCATCGACTGTAGGCAAGTGGAAAAAGAGCACTCCACACTTTCCGTACCTGAAGACTATGAGCTCAGTGAGCTGTCTCGGCCTCAGGTCAGGGACTTTCACCACTGTGTGCTGACCCTCACAATCTCCAGAGCCCGGCAGCACGCTCAGGCTGAACATCTCCTCCCAGTCATCCCGCTCGTCGAATCCTCTGGCCTCATGGCCCAGAGCATGTCTCTGTCTCACGAGCAGCTTTAACGCAAGTTGACTGTCTTGCCCATGGCAAAGACAACTCGAGGAGGAGAGTGCCGAACAGATTTTGCTTATCGCTCGGGAAGGTCCACTAAAGCGTCGATCGAGTACCTGGGAAAACAAATGACACTGGGTACGAGCAGGAACACAAACACTGTATCATCGACTAGCAGGAGCCTGTTCAAAAGACTGCATGTAAAAGTGATTTTTAAAACTCATCCAACATACAAACAAATACTAATTCATTTTACATATACATTTGAATATACAGAAAAATACTTTCTGTATAAAGGTGGTCATTTAAATCTGCTAAGGGGACGGATTTAATTTCTTTTTGAATGGTACCTGATTGAGACTCCAGGACTGTCGTTTGATTGGTTGTCTGCAGCAGAGGCTCCTCCCAAAAGCTTCCTTAAAGGCAACAGTCCCTCTGCACAAAGCCATTCAGCTCAATGGGTGGGGAAAACCCAGCCACTGATAGGTCTAAACACCAGATATTATGTGGCCATTACACAGCACCTAAAATCATAAAAGGTGTGTGTGTGGGGGAGGGGGGGGTTGTTCAATTCCTTATCTCCAGCTGTTCTGTTCCTTCTTCAAAACTCTAGAAAACAAGACATTTTCACCGGTTGTGAGTCATGGTCTAAAAAGTGTCTCCAGCTCTCTGTGTTGTTGAGCGACCACATAACAGTCTAACATCGAACCAAGATGTACACTTAATTGTACACCGAATTCCTCCCTCACCACAACCCTAAACAGATAACATCATCATTTGCCCCTAAGATCCTGCGAGAACATTCTTTCAATAACTGGTCAGAGCAAGCAACTAATCCCTGTTATATTACAACTATGCAAGAAAAATCATCCAGTTAACGCGCAAAAGGGGCAGATGAGGCAAAATAGCAAATAAAACTCATTTTATGGTACGCAATTCAGTATATTTACTTATTCATTTAGGCACCGAGAGAGAAACGCCAAGCTTCTTTTGTTCAGTGACAGACGACTCGGGACCATTTGAAGCGAAAACTGCGCAAAAGAACTGAGATTAGGGGGTGCAACCTGTAACACTGACGTCCGCATGCTTTACACAGGCGCCGAGAAAGGGTAAATGAACAGGAAGAGTAACGCAGATGGGGGATAACCGAATGCTTTGCATGAAGGACACCTTAACGTCCCTCATTATAGCCGGATTTCTTATTTGCAAAGTAGCCCGCCCTGCACAGACCCCAACCCGGCCGCGCTGCACCTCATAGAGCCCGCTAGCCGATGTTGCTAAAGCTACAGCCGAACCCTACGCGTGTCGCGTTGAACTTTCCAGCTACACTAACTACACCACTGGAAAATGGGCTAACTAGCCGGGCCAGAATAGCTTAAGCCAACCAATTACATACTTGTCAGAAGAAAGCTGATTAGGAGTCTAAATGAAAGACCGTCAGGCATGAATGAGCTTCACCTGCATAGCGTCGCGACGGCAGGCCGGCACGCGCGGCACGTTGGTCGTTCGGTGTTTCGCATGTAAGAAAGTCGCAAGTTAACGAATGTCACCGCATCTCCGTGTCCTTGTCGGCTCGCACGCCGTACTGCGCATGCGCCCCTTTACGTTTCACGAGAGACCGGAAAAAGCAGACGCACACCCTCGACGCCCCGTCGCCCTGTGCTGGCCCGGGCCCAAATGGTACACTTGCGCCCTGTGACCTTCCTCAAGTGCACACTGTGATGATGTGTGTTGTTTAAATATGTAATAGAACAATCCAAAACCTGAGAATGAAATATAAATAATAACTAAAACAAATGCAACTAAGACCTTTCCAAAATAAACGTGAGTGTCATCTCAAACGTTAAAACCACCCCTAGCAGAACAATTGGCTCTTCCCCGCTGCTAGATGGCAGACCTGTATAATAGGTACAAATGAGAAAGGGGATCTAAAAGGGCAGGTACGTACTGATCAGAAGCAATTCTGCTGATTGCTCCAGGTTACTTGTCCATCTTGGCACACCAGGTCCACCCTTTCATGATGAGTGTCTGCCTCCATGACACAGGTTGGTTCCAGCAGGATCATTCTCCTTGTCATGTCACTAGGAATGTGCGAGCCCCTTTAATAGGTGGTATGACCTCCTTGTGCTGCCAATACTCCAGCTAGACAGCGGTGCATTGATTCACTGAGGACTCTGAATGTTTCCATAAGAATGCTGTACCTTGCTGACGCTAAAGCTTCCACTGAACCTGTCCGAACACCATGGCCAGGACAGTGAGCTGATGTCACTGTTATGCTCCTTAAACCATTTGCGCACACTCTTAGTGACATGGCCAGGGGAATGATCCAGCTGCAACTAACCCATGTCATGGGGGTAGACCCTCATTAAACAAGCACTCTATTTTTAACCCTCACGTGTCCAACTATGTCCCAACATCAATTTGGACATGCCACGTATTTCACGGGTATGCACAAATGAAAACCATGAGAGCGCAAGTGTGCCATTTGAGACAAGGTTGCTGTGGTATTTTTTTCTGCACCGGCTCACCCTCAGAGACCACGCTCCTACTGAATCTGAAATGCCCCTGTCGAAACTGATTGGTTTATGTTAACCCCAATGAGCACTAAGCAACTCTGTCTCTCAAAATAATTCCAGGCTTATCAGATGTTGAATAACTTCCCTTAGGGTCAGGCAACAAGGCAACATAAAATGTGTCAATTGTGTATAGCATTAAGGTTCTGAGGTTTTGTGCAACTGCAACTTATCACTTTCACGTCAATGTTTGTCTTATTTAACTGAGAACTAAGCAGATCTCTTGAATGTAAGTATCCATTCCTGAGAAAATGTTGAATGATTTTACTTGCCGAGGATTGCCGTTGAACATTTTATTCAAAATGTATCCTTTCAGAACCCCATTATGTACAGTGAAAAAGACTTTTGTTTCAGGCCATGGTGCTACATTTAACTTATATTTAAATGTGGCAATGTAATATAACATACAATTTGGAGGGCTACAGGTGCAATACAACAAAAATTTATAATCAAAAGCAACTGACCAATTCAGCAGTACTTATCTGAAATGAACATAAATTTTCCCTACAGTTCTGCAGAGAATTTATTCTGGGATTTTGGGCTGTGACTTCACTACACATGGAATTTAACCAACCGAAGCATCATTTACCTCCAGGCCTTTGTCAACCTGCATCTAAAACCGAGATAAATGAGATTTTAAAGACCACGGGCAGCTACACTTTATGAAAATAAACAAACAAATACATAGTAGAAATTTCACAAGTACAAGTTCATTAACACAACACAATAATATTTGTTGCACAGTACCTATTGTTATACAGTGGACAGACATGGTATGTTTTTGTAATGGTTCATTAAACGGAACAACTATGTTAAAGTTTTTAAAAAACATACTGGGGTCAAATAATATAAAATGTATTTCTGATAATTACCTGACTCCTTATATTTTTATTTCCCTGACAATTATAGTATCCTGTGACAAGACGGTCCTCTCGGCCGGTTAGTGGCGCTGTGACATTTTAACCCACGTCTGCCAAAGCCTCTGATCATCTGAGACTCTGTGGTAGTCAGCGCGGAAAAAAGATTCAGGCCGCATGTGTGAATCTGACGTCTGTTTAGTAGTTATTGTTGACTCGGTTGTGTGGTTAATTTGACTAAAACCACATAATAATCTGCTGTTTTCACCTACGTTTATAGGCGGAACAATGCCCAAAAAATCAAAAGAAGTGGAAGAATGGGAGGGGGATGAAGCTGCGCCGACAGGTAAGGTTGAATACCGTATTTCATTGTAGCTAATGTCATGTGATGGCTTGACAGTTTTTGTTATGCTTATAAAATATTCAGTCGAATAATGGACAGATATACCAGCCACCCTGTTAGCTGTGCCTGACGTTGAATGCCTGTTTCAGATAATTGCATCATGATGACTGGCGAGTTGGCTGCTGTTTTTTTAACTTAACCCCTGGCGGTCTGGTGGATAATAGTAAAGACCTGGATTTATATAAGCATGTTCTTTTTCCGCTCAACGTGCTTAGGTTTACTTAAGTTTAAAGTTTATGGTGGTGCTTGTTGCTTTAAGTACAACGGTTAAACGTACTGTAACGATGTTATCGTGGGTATTCCTGAGGGTGCATTTAACCTTTGCACCGTATTCGGGTCTGTGGGACCCGTTTTTCATGTTTAAGAAAAAGAAAAATGTTGCGATTTATTATTATTCCAACCTCAGACTCCTTGGCCTTGGCTCGTTTTCTGTGACGAACATATAAAATACATTTTCAGTGACTTCTCACTGTACACCCCCTACACGTTTATATTATACACGTAGTGTTCGGGTCCATTGGACCCAGGTAATAGAAGTTTGCAGTTGCTGTGTCCTGTTACTCTGTCCTGCCCTTATACATGGCCTGATGTTAGTGTGTGTGTGTGAGGTTTTTTTCTGCCCCTACTATTTACTACTATTCATGCCCAAGGTTGCAACATTGTCAGAGGTGTGATGGGGGCCATTGATGCTTTATTGATGGTAGTAGGGCTGTTGATATTGATGCAATAGAACACATTTAGGTGGTCAGCCAGGTATTTGTTTGCCTCAGTAGCAAGGGGAGGTGGCTTTGCTGAGGCAAACCTATAGATGTTGGCCTGATTGTATCATTGTCACATCTGAGGAACCGAAACCTGTTTGCTCGCACATTCCTGGGAACCATTCTTACATGCATCAAGTACAAGGAATACATATGCAACATAAACTGCAGTAAAACTGCGGGATTTCTTCAACTCTAGAACGGACCCCCAGTCCTGCCTTTTTAATACTGATAATGGTCCATGTATATCGTGCACACAGTAATTCATAAAGTTGATTTCTCAGTCCACTTTGAAACACAGTCATTTGGATGATTAATTCTCCCATCTACGTTTGCAGAAAAAGCAGTAAAAAAAGGAAAGAAAGATAAGAAGGGGAAAAAATCAGTAAGTTGAAATGATCACTGTTATTGTTTTTACTGCTGTTATTATAGAGTATTATATAGTTTTCTTTTCCGGGTAGACAATAGTGTAAAACCCCTGTTTAGATGAAGTGATTGTATTAATATTATCTAACAATTTGGGTTTGTCTGGTGGAAAATGCTGAATGGATGGCGTTCATTCATGTGTTTTTCAAATGTCTGTCTTAGTTCTTTGAGGAGCTAGCTTCAGATGGCAAAATGGAGAAAGAAGAGACCCTTAAGGAAACACAAGGAAAGCAGGTACAAGACAATCTGAGGCAGTAAACCCAGAAAGGGAGACGAGACATGTCAGATAGTCCTGACTTCCCAAATGGAAAGAGAATGGAATAATGCAGCCTTTAAAGAAGACTTATTCCAGAAAAATGTTACTCAGTTATACACTGTGGGCTGATTTAAATCTCTTTGTTTGTAAGTCACTGCCAGCTTGGTAGATCGAGCCTCTTCCTCCCCATGAGTGTTGTATGCTGTGTTAGTTGTTCACTAGGTTAATTTTATTGTGCATCTTTAGCTTGGCTTATTTTTCTGTAATTGTTACTCTGGCATCCTCCTCTCTAAAATGCAGAGCCAGCCTCAAAAGAAGAAGAAAGACCGTCGAAAAGACCGAGGTGGCAATGATGAAGAGGATGATGAGGCAGTGATGCAGAGACTCAAAAAGCTGTCAGTGCAGCCTAGTGATGATGAGGAAGAGGATGGTAAAGCAAATTATTACTCTATACTAAATTTGTTTAAGAAGCCGTAATTTCTCAAGAACCGTTGAACAATTTATATACATAAAACTTACTTCCTAAACCAAGACCTCCGCTCGTTTATGATGATCCATAATCCATTTACCTGCATTTGCCTAGTCAAAGACCTTTTGTGTAGTTCATAGGGTTCAGTTTGTCTTGTGAACAGCCCTGGCAAGTTGTATGTAATTGCTTTCCAAATTGAATACCTCTCGTGGTTAAGGATATACAGAGATACTTTTCATGGAATAATTGAGATGGTGGCCCCTGTTCAATACAGTATCAGAATAATCATGCAGCACCACTCTTCTGAAAATGTTGCTGTCTGTATGTAGTAATTGTGGTGATGACCTGAAGAAGCCTAAACGTTTTCCCTTTTCCTCATTTAGTTGTGGACAGCAAAGGTGGCAAGAAAAATAAGGTAGGGTTTTTTGAAAATGAATTGGTGGCGCTTGCTGCAGTTATGCAAGGGTCCTGCTGTTGTACCCTGAAGTCTAGCTTTTATACCTCCAGAGCTCTGATGATACGGCAGTGATTCTTTAATGTATGTGCAGTCTTGATCTTTTCCGTAATTCGAAGTGATCACTGGCTGTTCTATACCTCAGGGCATGAATATATTTGCCGCCCTGAGTCAGGACCAGAGCGATGGCGAGGATGATGATGGCGAGGTTGAGGAAGAAATGAGACCATCGAAGAAAAACAACAAGGTCAGTGCCTAACCTTAAGGTGAGAAGACGTGATGCTGTTAACACCGTGGTCCGTGGTGTGAACACACGAGCCTTTAGGGGACGCCCCTACTCATGAACGTCCTGTGTCAATCCTGTTTGCTGGGAAACATGGGGATGGAAAAGTAGGAAGTGTATTTTGTGGGTAGAGTGACAAGGTAAAGACATTGCCTATTTGTCACAGGATGAGAATGATGAGGGGATGAAATCCACCAAGAGCAAGAAAAAAGATAAACCGAAGGCCAAGAAAATAATGGTGGGTGATTGGAAGACTCTCCTACATCTGCTCCACCCCGCTTTGTCAGCCCCAGATCCCTCACACTAGCCTGCTCCCTCATTACATTTCCTTAATTAGTTTTGGTTTCTCGATTGAGTGGCTGGTCTCTCAACCCCCTCTGCATGTTTTTTCTTTTTCTCCTTTTGTTTTTTCCCGCCTCCATACTTTAATGCTCTTTATCAGTTGGATTCAGCTGGTCCTCTGGTCTAGATGATAGCCTGATCTTGTCAGTGAAGCTTTGTTATCAAATCTTTAGCAATTTGATTTGAAGTGTGCTGTGGAAAGTACGCTCCGTCTAATGTTGGCAAGATTGGAAGGCTCAAAGTTGCCTTCGATCATGTTGATCGCTGCAGGCTATCTAATCAGCAGTCTGGACCATGTGGTAGTTTTGACTGCAGGCCTTCATTATTATTATTATGATTAAACAGTGAACAGCAACACTGTTTGAAAGAGACCGCGTTCGTTTTCCCCAATCAGGATGCATCAGGTGGCGACGACGAACAGTCGGAGAAGACAGATAAGGATGAAAAAAAGAAAGGAGTGGCAAAGAACAAGAAAGTGCCTGCGAACGTGAGTGTCAGAGCGGCAGGGGGCAGTCTCCCTGCCCGCGTCTCCTCCCAGTTATGCTAGACAATGGTCTTGCCAGCAGAGCTTCGTTGCTCTTATCTGTCACTCGGGTTGCATGTCAGACGCCCGTCTCCCTGTGACATGCGCTCCTGACCTTGCAGGCCTCGGATGAGGATGAGGAGAAGGAGGATGTACAGGAGAAGCAACTGAAGAAGGGGAAGAAGGATAGGCAAAAGGTGAGTCAGTTAAGACTGAAGGGAAATGGTGACTCAAGACCCGGAAATATAGAGGTGATGGCGTTTGGAGGTGTTGGGTCAGTGTGGCCATCTGCCCATCTGTGTGCACTCTGAGAGCGAACTTGGCCTGGGCTGCTTGTGTCATCCAGCAGGAGAAGGCAGCCCAACCATCGTGGCATGAGGAGGAGGATGAGGATGAGGAGGATGAAGAGAAGAGCGAGGAAGAAGACGTGTATAAGGTACGGCATGTTTGTCGTGGTCACAGTGCCATCTGGCTTGTTCCCGCAAATAGGCTGCTGGGTGCCACCTGGCCCAGTGTGTTTACCGTTTCCTGTCTGCTGGTGTTAGGATGCCTACAATGAGGGGAACTGTGGGAAAGAGGAGGCCGTGGATCCCTATGCCAACCTGAGCAAAAAGGAGAAGAAGAAGAAAAAGAAGCAGGTGAAAACCCTGCATTTGGCTTGGTTGGGTTTCTAGGCCAGCCTGGCAAAGTGTGTTGCTGCACGTCATCAAACTGTAGTCAGGTTCCTCAGAACACTCTGGCAGATTGATGGGTTGTAAAAGAAATGAAGGGAAAATTCAGCTCAGGAAGTGACTTGGCTGTTAAACTGGTGATTTAATTTTAACGAAGAGAAGATGAACAGGTGTATGAAGAGATGCAGAAACATTGTCAGGTCAAGAACACTCTGCACACTGAATTATCAGGAAACATTTATGGATGTTTAAGTGTAATTTTATTTAGCATATTTCTGTGAGGTTGTCAAATGTGGATAGTCCATTTATTTATTCACTCCCCTTCCATGCCACAGGTTGTTGTTCAGTTTGATTCAGAAAACCTTTCGGAGTTTGGACCATTTTGGACAGTTTGCTCACTGTATTCGTGGTTGGGAGATTATCAAAATTTTAGGTGAAGTGTGAAGGAAAAAACCCTTCAGTCTACCAACAGTCCAGTAAAGACCTGGGAACTGGGTGGCAGTGATCAGTCTTCCTGTATCTCTTTAGCTGGAATACGAAAGGCAAGTGGCTACAGTTCGAGCCCAGAGTGCGGCAGAGGGAGACTTCTCCGTGTCCCAGGCTGAGCTGTCCTCAAGACAGGCCATGTTGGAGAACGCCTCTGACATCAAGGTGACCTTTGCTCTTGTTTGTTTGTGTTTTAGCTTACAGATGATTTTAAATTACCCGGGGGTGCATCTATGGTGACGTCGTAGACGTAGAGGAGGAATCTGCTTCTGTGATCTTATCTGATGGTTGATGCCCTTTTTCATTGGCTTAGTGGTTAGCAGCTGCATTAATTTGAAACCCAGCAGATGAACGTGAGCTAATCGAGTCAGGTCATGTCGACTGAAATCCGTTTTGATGGTGTCTGCTGCAGTGAAAACTCATTGTGGGACTCGTATGAAGTTTGGTTGTCGTGTGTCTTTTGCAGTTGGAAAAGTTCAGCATATCTGCCCATGGCAAAGAGCTATTTGTCAATGCCGACCTTTTGATTGTGGCAGGAAGACGGTACGGTTTGGTCGGACCCAACGGGTGAGCGTTCTCTTCACCGTCTCTCTCCCGCTCTGTCTGTCCTAACAGCTTTCTTTTCTTTGCTATTCTGTCTGCTTTTATCCCCAGTTTATCAAATTTAATATTAGTCAATAATAAGGTTGCAAAGGGGCAGAAAATTTCTGGAAACTTGCCGGAAACTTTCCATGGGAAGTGAAGGTGGGGAATATACAAACATAAATATAAACATTTTGTTTTAACCAAGATTTTGCTGCAAGATGTTTTTTAAGTTCTGTTATAGGCTAACCTGCAATTTTGCTAATTTCTAGTTTATTCCCATTAATTCACATGGAAAGTTTCCAACTTTGAAAATTGCCAGAATTTTGCAACCCTAGTCAATAATGAGTTTTACCCTT
>JAACJT020000038.1:451057-467893 GCA_009936485.2 Gymnarchus niloticus
AGGCGCAGAAAGAAGCAAACGGTTCATAGTTAAAAGTGATTCATTTGTTTGTCTGTTTGTCTGTTTGTCTGTTTGTCTGTTTGTCTGTTTGTCACGTTTGCAATGGCGCCGCAGAATCGCGCGTCCTTGACAAAACAGCGCAAGGTCTCAAGTACGCACGCGCAGACAACCGGTTTACTTAACTGCTGTTTAAAAAAAAAAAAAAAAAAACCGGAAACGTGACGTGAAAATCGTCACGCGGTATATAAAGCAAGTCCCTCCGCCTCGCAGTTATTCCTGGATTTCTTCTGAGGTGAGTGAGATGGGGGCTGTTTTTGTAGGCTTTTCAATTTCTGTTACGAAAACGATTGCGTAGTTAAAATTTCCCTGTTGATGTTTTAAGGCCTTCCCTTTTAAACAGTTACTACTAGATTGTAACAGTATATTTTACTCAAAAAGTGAGAGATTTGGTCACTAATGTCCTTCTTTTCCGCATTTTTACAGGTCGTATGCTGTGTCATTGAAGATTGGGCGTCGAGGACTGTCTACTAAGTGTATGAAGACAAATACCAAAAACCTCAAATATTTTTTTCTGCTCAAGTAATGGACATTTGATTACTATTTTTTTACTCCATTTGTTTAAGGAGATTAGTTAGTCTAGCTCTCACAAAACCCGCCCATATAAGCTAAAACAAATTTTTCAACCATAAAGTTTTATGACGTCATGGCAGTTTACTCTCTTAAACTGTTGTAACAGAGGTCGTTGCTGTAAAGCACAATTAATTATTCCAGAGACGCTGAGGAGAGGTATTTATAGTAAGTGTCGATTTTCAAACGAATTCGAGTAAATTTATGAATAATTGACTACATCTCTTATAATGTTCTGAAATTGTGTTTTGAGAATAGAGAGTAGCGTCGGCTAGCTAAACTTAATGAGCTCACACACGAAAGTACGGAGCCACGCCGCTCTGTTTCTTTGTGTGTGAGACGGGCTAACACTTGTCTTTATTACAGTTTCTTCATACGCAGAGAGCTCCGTTCAATAAGCAATCTGTACATAAAGATTGCCGCAAGTGTACAGTGCCGTATAAACTGGAACTGTTTTTTTTCTTCCCATTGACATGGATTTCTTTTTCTTCCAAAGGGAGAGCTCATTGGAACAAAGCACCATTGCAATCTGTGTATAAAGATTGCCTGACATAAGGACTGTGGATTTCAAAAGTGAACGGAAAAGTAGCCATATTTAAACGGTTCATAGGATACGAGGAGTTGGATACGTTTAGCCAAAAATTACCTTCATTTTCCCACCGATTGTTTTTTTGGGAGGGGGGAATAAAGGTTGTCGAAGTACGATTAAAAACCAGCAATCTGGTGATAAAGATTGCAAAGATGTGTGCACTCCGAGCAGTGTCGACGTTTGTTGTATTTTAGAACAAAGGGCTATTAAGATTTTTGCTTTCGGTGGAGTTGCTGCAAAATGGCGGACGGGTTGTCGTTTTACCGTCAGGGTAGGCTGTAGTGGCAATGGAGGGCTGTCCGTGTAGTTGGCTCTATCTCCCTAAAGCCCGGTTCCGTTTAAAACGGGAGTTTTTTTCCCTTTAATCGGCGGATTTGGTGAGGTTGACACAAGTTTATTTTGTAAATTTAGTTCTTTTTCTTATTTTAGGGACACGCAGTATTCTTTCTGGTGTGTCGCGCGGTTCTTTTTCTTCAAAATGGCGGCGGCTCCTTTTCCTTTCCGCCCATCGTAGTCGGCCTTCCCACAAGGGGTTAACTGAAAGGGGCGGGCTTGAAGCGCTTCAGCTTCCTGCTTAACGTTCCTGATCTGCGTGGAAGAAGGAAAAAAAAAAACCCCGAGGCCAGCTGAGTTTAATACGAAAGCGAAACTTAGAACCGGTTAGTCATGCGCGTTAGCTACTCTACAATAAGCGAACCGCAGAATTGACATTTAAATAACGTGTGGATTGTTTTATTTTTGTTTTTAAAACATTGAATTTAAAATAATCGTGTAAAACAATTCCTTTTTTTTTTTTTTTTTAGAATAGTAAATACTGACGAGACCGTATAGCCTACCTCGAGTTTAACCTTTGGAAATTCGGCGATTTCTTTCTGTAGCAATACAGGTGTCTAATATTTTTGGCCAGGATACTGATCACTTGGTGTATTCAGAAAAATTATAAACCCATCTGGGCTTGAGCATTTTCTGTACCCCCACATATGTCATCCCAGTGACTGCCCGCTGTTATAATGTGAACTTGCAAAAATAAGTCAGCAAATAAGACGGTGTATGTTGTGTTAAAAATTTACTGCTCGAAATTAAGTTGGCCTATTTGTGTTAACCTCTTGTAAGCATTTGACACATTTTCAGGAGTTTGTCCCATGTTGTATAGTTCGGGTGTGGAGGTCGGTTCTGAGACTAAAAAAAGTTCGACAACCGCTTATTCACGGGTAAGACAAAACTGATTTCTCACATCATGCCGGCTTTCATAGACTGTAAATTTATTATTACTTAGAAATACATTTTATTCCCACCACTATGGTCAGAAGCAATAACGCACTCTGATTTGACCAAGAGATGCTACAGGATTATGCATGTAATTTTGATATGGCTATTTAATGCAAATTATTGGTATTGGAATGTATAGGACAAATTCTTGAATAGCTTCAGATTTAGGATCACAATGGAATGCTCTATACCGTTGAAAATTAATTATATAACATGATCATCCGTAATTATCGTGTTTATGCTTTATTACAGCATCTGTCGTGTGCGTTAGATTCATTGGTCGCCCGTTGATCTGCAGTCTACACAGTCATAGGGAATATCAAAAGTAAATTACTTGCGATGATAAAAAGGAATTACACATCCCCATGTTTTGCAATTTAATATCGGCATATCCTGCCATTCGCTTTTGGACAAATAGTAAAGGGATTTGATGAGTTTTGTTAATGTGCATGTGATTTAAAACGTAAAATTACCTAATTTAAAAACCAAGTTATGAAATGTGTCGATTGTTCAACGATTTCAAAATACCGTTTGTTTGCCAGTTGTCATATTGACTCTCGCTCAGTAGATGGCGCAAATAGCACGGAAATCATTTATATTTCTTCAAGCTCGGGACGCTACTAATCGACAACTGTTAGTGCTTAAAATAGTTTATGATTATATTTTATAGGCAGTAATGGTTATGGTAACACATGACTGGTAATAAAATATAAAAAGAGATGTATATAAAGCTGCAGTTTAATGTAATCAGGATTTTAAACAAAGCTTGCACAACATCCCAATTTATTAGATATCGAATCTTGAAACTATAATGTTACCAGTCTGGTAGAATTATCAGTGTTGCACAAAATTTGTTTCTATAAATATGCAGTTATACTAATACATTTTTGTAATGTGAGTTCTGTATGAAGTAATTTAAATTTTTGGTGCTCTTTTGTTTTACTTTATATTAGTAGATTTTTAGTACACATACAGTAGACTGACCAACAGTGGTAGATGTTGGTGATAAATTCCTCAAGAACACATCATAATTATTTTGTAATATTTCATCTCTGAGCGGCTCTGCCTCTGCCTGCTCTACTGGGGTTTCTCTCTGCTCGTTGATCAGAAGAAAACCTGCTCCCTCCACCGGTTTCTTTTTTTTCCCCTGAAACTGTGACCTGGCAGTGCCTCTTCATCTAATTTGCCTCTTGCATAGGTGGTGTTCTGTGTCTCACGCATTTCTTTATTTACACACTCAGCATGTAATGTACTGTAACTTGTATTCATTGCGAGCATATAAGAATACCTCCTCATGCAATCAGCTTTTTGGCATAGTCAAGTGTATACGGTAAATGCATTCATGGTAAATTATGTTTAAAAATAAACATGTTTAAGTAATTGGAAGTCATATTTTTACTTAAGGTTATTAGTATTCATTATGTAAAAACTGTAGATTTTGATTTATGTAAAAGAATCAAAGACTTCAGAGTATTGGACTTTTTTGTTTTTTACCTGAAGGTCCTGTAATTTGACATTAACTTACCTGGTTCCTGATCATTGATCACAGCACTGGAAAATTGACTCATACATTTGTTAATCACTAGACATCTCTGGAAATTCCTTATAGTCAGAACTCAATTTTATGTCTTAGCATTATTTGTTAGCCAAGTCAAATCAAAGGACAAGTTTTTATTTTTACATTTTATAAACATCTTCAGTGGCCTCATTGTATTAGGGTTCTCTGTATTTATAGCACTTCACAAACAAGCTTTGAGAGGACTCAGCCCTCATAGTGGCAGCAGCTAGTATTGCATCCTTAGGAAAGCTTCTCCAGAGCTGTCCCTCTGCAATTTACAGGATGTGCTGTCCTTAAAGCAGTATCGAGATACTTTGTAATTTTCAATGACCAGGTGGGTATAGCTCTTGTGCTATTAAGGCCAAATCCATAAGAACACACAGAACTCAAATGAACCCTGTGCCAAGTGTTTTTATATAGATTCGTGGGGTTAAGTCATTTTGGCAGGTGGGTCATTTTGTGAGTCGTAAAATTATAGCATACATTTAGTCGCTTGAGTTTTCTGCAAACTTGAATGGTGCAGTTAACGCAGAGCTGCTTTTCTTAGCCAAGTAAACTTTGGAGATCCAACTAGGTGGGCTTCCTTTCTCTTTCAAAGAACTGACGTAAAGTTTCCATTCTGCTCAACCTCTATCCTGCCTGTCATTCTATGTTCCGCCTCTAAAAAGATATCCTCTCAAGGATGTAGTTTTTTTTTTTTCGTCACCCAACCCCAGTGGTGTATGTAGGTTGTGAAGGAATATAGTTTTTAAAAGACCTGTGTTTACTCAATGATTGCCCCAGTAAATACTAACATTTTTCTGTAGGGAGTAGGAGTCTGAGGACAGGTAAACATTTTACAAAACTAACAAGGTGGAGTCTTGCATGTTTTATGTTTTCATATATGTATGCACCACATCCAGTAATGTTGATGAAGCTTTTAGAGGTCATTATTAATACATGAGCAGCCACTTAATATCTGTACAATGTAGTTCTCTCCAGCAAATGGCCAAAACTAAAAAGGTTCTGGCAAAGAAAATATTCTATTTTAAACCTGGATGGGAGCAGAAGCAGTTTAAAATTCCTTTCATTTATGTATTATGACCTGAGTTTCTGAATTATCACTATTGATGAATAAAATGTTCAGTTTGCATCTTTGTCAATTCGGGAGGAGAACCCCAAAAGCTTTTGTCTCTAGTATGCTGCCAAGAAAAAAATGGCACAGACTGTGGTTCTTCTAGTTTGAAATACCAAGCCTCAACAAGCCCAGTTCCACCCAGAAGATTTACTTTGGTGTAAAACCATTGAAATGTTGCTTTGGTGCTGAATGGTTTTTGTTCCAATGGCTCTCCCACATCCGAAATAATGTTTTCCTGTCTACCAAGCATTTTCAGGGAGTGATACTTCCATGCCAGCTCTGTCTACTGTAATATAAGTCTTCTCCAGTAAGCAGCCCCACACACTGATACTGCAAGGTCTTGTGGTCTTGTCATGCCACATTGTAATAATGTGTCACGTCTCTCTCATAGAAATGGCTGTCGGAGCTGTTGATCCCAGGGAGGTGCTGAAGGGGGTGGAGGGTCTTCTTGGTAAAGAAGGTGAACTTCGGAGCCTTGAAGGAGTCGCCAAGATAGTCAGGTGAGGTCCATCAGGTCCCTGTAGGGTCACAGAGTTTGAAAATCGTAGCTATTAGAGGAGTTTTTCTTTTTATTTTTGAAGTCGTCTTCTTATTGAGTCTGGTGGTAGAAAGTGACAAATGAATACGTATTTTATACAATTTCTTTCATGTACTGACTTCTTTCCCCCACCTTGTCTTCAGCCTTATGAAAGCTTCTCATAAGATGGTTAGCAGATGCATGTACCTGAATATTTTACTTCAAACGAAGTCTCACGATGTACTCAACAGGTCAGTTCCACGTTTAACAGCCGTATTTTTCAGTCCCGTGTCATCATGCTCTGTTTTTATGAGAGCAGCCATTTTAAACTCTCTTCTCTCCCATGTGCAGGTTTATTCGGGTTGGGGGATACAAGCTGCTGAATGGCTGGTTGACCTACTCCAAGACCACCGCTAACACCCCCCTCCTGCAGCTTATCCTGCTCACACTGCAGAATCTGCCCCTCACTGTCGACCACCTCAAGCAGGTACTGCACTTTGCAGAGAGCACAGAGGACAGTTAGGCAGCAGTCTGACTTTCACTATGAGTGATGTTGGTCTTAATGATGGCTGTGCTGAGGGGATGAAACAGTCTCATGGCTTATCATTCACAAATTATGATTTATGGCTGCTTGCATGATCTTAAAAGTACAACCGTGGTGACAGCAGTACATTCTGAAATGCACTAAAATAACACGCTGTGTACTTCCACCAGAATAACACTGCTAAGCTGGTGAAGCAGCTGAGTAAGAGTGGAGAGACTGAAGGTAAGTGTGTGCGACCTCAGCGTTGCGCGAGTCGTGGGCTTCTCTGCAGTGTCTCACTGACCCCCTGTCTTTGATTCAGAGCTCAGGAAGCTGGCGTCGGTGCTGGTGGAGGGCTGGATGGCCATCATTCGGTCTCAGAGCATAGCTACGTCCGGTGGCTGTGCTTCAGCAGGTTGGTGCTTCCTGGTTTCTCTCCATTTTTCTTCTTGTCCTTCATTTTTCTTTCTATCCATTTTCTGCTCAGTTTGCTGCTTTTCCATCTTCCTTGCGGCAGTTCATAAATACGTTTCAGTTTAAATTTCAAATGGGTGTTAGTTGCCGTTTTGTTTCCAGGCTCTTCAGTGAGTGAGCCACATTGACAGTGCCTCTCTTTACCACAGACAAGAAGAAGAAGAAAGACGACAGCAAAGTGCGTGGTGCTGAGGTGAAGGCGGTAGATGGAGTGAAGGCTCCCGAGGAGGAGAAGAAACGAGAAAAGCCTAAAGCCCACGCCCCCAGCCATGCCAAGATTCGATCAACAGGTCGGCATGGCGACGCACGCCCCAGCATGCTCTGCAGGCCAGAAAGAATATCACCGAGCTGCCAGTTAATGCTAATTTATGCAGAAAGCAGAAACACTAGACCTAGTTTCTGAAGGAAGTTGTATGTTCAGTGGGGATAAGTCATGACATGCCTTCTCTTTAAGGCAAATAATCAACGGCTCCTTGATGGTCAATTATTATACGTAGTCACTTTTATTTCCTGTATGAGAGGCTCTTATACTTTGTCTTTCAGGTTTTTAAATAGGTAATGCAGTTCTTATGTAGACTCTTTTTAAACCTGCATGTGTCTTACAGGGTTAGAAGTGGAAACTCCCACTCCAGTTCCCACCAAGAAGCCCCCAGTCACTCCCCAGCTTGGAGACAAGTACAACATCAAGCCGGCGGTTCTCAAGAGGCCCAGGTAAGTAGTCTCCTCACTTACAATCCTTTTGAGTTTTCTTGAACTCCCTCCATCTGGGTCTACTTTCATATTTCGGGAAAAGATGTGGTTTTATGTTAGGATGCTGTCTTCATGCTGCAGAGACGGCTGCTGTTTCATCCCTCTACCATGTCAGAGTGCTCTTGTTAAACTCCACTGTCTCATTCCAGTGCTACTCCATCAGACAACCCTCCAGTGGAGAAGAAATACAAGCCCCTCAACACGACCCCAAATTCCACCAAAGAAATCAAAGTCAAGATAATTCCCGCTCAGCGTATGTATCTTTAAATTTATTGTCATGTTTTCTCAATGAGGTTGTGTCAGGAAATGTACCATCTCAGTTGGTTATTTGGGTCTGGGTTTCCCATAACCGTGTGGTGTTTCACTTTCAGCAATGGAGTGTACAGGCTTCCTGGATGCGTTAAATTCCGCTCCAGTGCCTGGAATCAAATTCAAGAAGAAGAAGAAGGTTGCATCTCCAACATCAAGCAAGGTACGCTTCTACTGGTTCTGTTCTTCAGGCTCCATTCCGATTTCAACCCTTGTTTCCATCACTGTGTAACTTAGGTGTCATTGTTTATGTTCTGTACTCATGTCTTGTCCTCTTTGCCACAGCCTTGCCCCTTTGACAGCAAACCCAGTGTTTATCCCTCTCAAGCAAAGCCATCATCCCCTGATGCTCCAGCTTCCCACACGCCCCCCCACGAAACCTTGGATCTGGAGCAGCCTGGAACGCCAGTGCCCCATGAGGAGGCCGAGGCCATGGATACAGGTAAGGGTCTTTTCTTTTTATATGTTGCCATTGGATAGCTTGGTTTGTACATTAGTTTCTTTCAGCACGGACTTCATTCCTTGAATATTAGGTCTTAAAACACTTATGATCAACTGTTAGTTGCAAATATCTAATTGTTTATATGTTATAGTAATTAGTGAAGCCACTGTTCCTATAACATCTTATATTCTGCTCTAGACAGTGTGTCTTTAGCTAAGTCTTTATATATGTGTGTCGTAGGGGATAAACCCAATGCCCTATCAGAGCCTCGTGGGGATGAGGAAGGTCAGCTGACCAAGAAAGGGAAGAAGAAGAAGAGCGTGCGTTGGGCTGAAGAAGACCAGCTGAAGGAATACTTCTTCTTTGACCTGGATGAGACAGAGAGAGGTTGGTTTTCCGTGTCCTTGCCGCCCTTGTCCTGTACATTTTTGCGTTGACCTTGCATTGATGTCCATGTTTTTGTTTTGTGTGTATCATAACAGTACCTCTTTTCTCCTTCACAGTGAATGTCAATAAGATCAAAGACTTTGGAGAGGCTGCCCGACGGGAGCTAATGATGGACAGGCAGACTTTCGAGATGGCCCGGCGACACTCCCATGATGCCATGGAAGAAAGGGTGCCCTGGGTCCCTCCTCGACCTCTGACCCTGTCCGGCTTCCTGGTCACCCCAGGGGCCAACAGTAGTGAGAAGCTCACCCAGAGAGACCGAGAGATGGGCATCCTGCAAGAAATCTTTCTCAGCAAAGAGAGGTAAGCACAGTTTGCATGTCATTGAAGGGTCTTTAGAGTGGGAAAGTAAAAGAATGGAACTGCTGTTGGCCAAAACAGCCTCTTCCAATCAGCTTTTTGTCTGTCAAATTATTGCTGCTTGTTGTCTGACAAGATCAATGCTTTATATGCGTGTTAAGGTTGGATTGGTACGTGTGTGTGTGTGTGTATGCCGGTGTCATGGCTGTTTGCCAACATTAACTACAGCGCCGTGTGTCTTCTCCTTAGTGTTCCTGATAGCCCTCATGAACCTGACCCAGAACCCTATGAGCCCATGCCTCCACGCCTCATACCCCTGGATGAGGTGAGTGTACTTTCATTCTTCCGCGTGTTGAAGTCTGGCCCTGGTCTTGGCACTCCATTCACCCCTGTGTGCCCCTTGGCAGGACTGTTCCTCCATGGATGACAGCTACGTGGAGCCTATGGATACCTCTTCCCAGGCCAGCTCTGCGACTGGGCCCCCGGAGGGCTCCAAACTTCCACCCGTCCTGGCTAACCTGATGGGCAGCCTGGGTAACAGTAGCCGCAGCCCCCAGACTCAAGGCACCCCCAACAACACCAGCGCCCCCTCTGTCAACGTACAGGAGCTGCTCACCTCCATTATGGTAAGAAGCTATCAGAGAGCATGCGGTTGGACTGTTCCTGGTCTCCTGGGCATTCCAGAGTCACCTCTGCCTCTTGTGACCCCCCACCGTCTCATCATTCAGGGTGCACAGAGCAATCAGTCCCCTGAGGATCTGATCAAGCAGCCTGATTTCTCGGACAAGATCAAGCAGCTGCTGGGATCCCTGCAGCAGAACCAGAACCAGCCCCCCCCTGCCGGACCCCCTCCAGGTTGGTCTCACTGTCTGCGCTCCCTTAGTTGTGGGTCAGGCTGACTGTTTGTGTCTTGGTCTCCATAGCAGCTGTGCCTGTTTGCTCAGTCTGACCTGAAATTCCTGTGCCCATTTTCCAGTGAGCACCGGCTTGCTGGGCCACAGTCCCAGCATGAACATGAACCACAACATGAACATGCAGATGCCTATGAACGGCGGCTACCCCCCCAGCAAGCCACCCTCAGCTCCTCACTACAACCACCCACCGCCTCCCCACGGCCACGGTCCGCCCTTCTCCTCCGGAGGAGGTCCCAGGATGATGGGTCCACCCCCACCTCCCCCTCGCGGTGGCGACGGAGGCTACTGGAACGAGGAGCCAATGAGAGGAGGCCCACACCGCGGCGGTGGTGGTCATTACCACCGGGGGCGCGGTGGGCGAGGTGGAGACCCGGGGTACCGAGGTGGGGACCAAGGGTACAGGGGTCGTGGTGGACGTGGAGGTGGAGGTCCCCCAAGAGGAGGTGGGGGCGGCCACAACAATTCACACATGGGAGGTAGGAAGTCCCCCAGACCTCAGATGACCACTTGATTTTCAGTAGTTCTTTATTTTGATTTTTGGTAGTGTTGCAGTGCCTTCATTACAGTTCTTTGAAGAACTACCTTGCTTTCTGATTGTTTTGGATCCTTAAACATGCACTTCATGCATTCCGTTGTGGAAATGGCCAATTTTGAGTCACGGCCCATGCTTCTCTCAGAACCAGCTAACCTGCCTTTGTTTTTACCTTCTCTCAGACATGTCCAACCGGCCTGTCTGCAGGCATTTCATGATGAAGGGAAACTGCCGTTATGAGAACAACTGCGCCTTTTACCATCCTGGAGTGAATGGGCCGCCCTTACCATGAGCGGACAGTGGCCGCATCTCCTCTGGGCCCAGATGTCCTCTGGCCTCGCCTCTCCTCTCCTCTGGCCTGCCAATGTTCAGCTCAGGCAGAGTGATTTTGGATCTGCACTGGAAGAGCAGCCACTGGCTCAGGAGAGTTAACACTATCTGCTGTTTGAGTTGAACAGACAGAGTGAATGGACACTAGTCAGGTACCTTGACCTACTAAGTAAAGACATTGGAAAAAGAAGTCATGGAAGACTGGGTGAAGATGTTTGCTCAAATCCTCTTCCGCTGCTTGAATTATTTTTTCACCTAAAATACTGAGCTGTAAAATGCTGCTTTGAACCCCCCGGATAGTGACCTCTCGA
The DNA here is from genome assembly GCA_009936485.2 of Gymnarchus niloticus. Classification (NCBI taxonomy): domain Eukaryota; kingdom Metazoa; phylum Chordata; class Actinopteri; order Osteoglossiformes; family Gymnarchidae; genus Gymnarchus; species Gymnarchus niloticus. Next base: position 462,067 of record JAACJT020000038.1, read on the forward strand.
CCCCTCTACCTGTTGGGGTTTATTACTGCGTGTCATCTACATCTCAGAGGATGGTGGTAGTTGAGTGGCCTACGTTTCTTTATTTTTCCCTCATTCACCGTGGTTCTCAGAAACGGTGTTGTCCTCACTGGCCACCATGAGTGTTATCACTCTCATTCCTTCTGTCCTTATCACTGAACTTGGCTTTGGAAGTGGGTCAATGGCACTAACTGGGAAACCACGCCTAGTTTGTTGAGAGAGGGCGGTGAACCAGTCTCTAAGGTCGTCTCTCCTTTTGGTCATTAGCACCTGATGTAGCTGATGTTTTTGACTCTGAGAGACAGAAAAACAATGCCAACCGACTGCGATGGGTCATAGACACACTGGACCTGGTACACAGAAAACCTGTATCCCTGTATATTGTGCCTTACTGCACTCTGCACTGAATTGTTGACTCTCATTGGTGTTGCTGGTTTGAACAAAGCTCCGAGCATGCTGGGCCAGTCAGTGCACTGACACGCTGGCTGTGCTTCTGGCAGAGTCCATTTCCCTCCCTCGCTCCATGTTCCATGTTTCATGCAGACTTATCTTTTTGAGCTTCCTGTGATGTGTTGATCTAAACAGCCATTCTTGCTTCAATTTCTCCAGACTGAGATTCTTATGGGAAAAGATATTGACTGAATGTAGGATGGAGGAATATGGAGTACAGTGAGAGGGAGGTTCTTGTTGCCTCTGTAAGGCCGGACATGTTGTGCAGGCCCTGTTGCTTTAAGTCCACTTACTGCTTTTTAGGTTTGTCCAGCATTCGAAGCAGTGGTGACCGCCTCAGGTTTAGTTTCTGGTGTTGCTACTGTTAGGGATGCCGTGTATGTAAGGTTGCTTAGGTATTTCCTGTAAAATGACCAGTCCTTTGCCTTACTATGGGTTGCTGGCAACCACATCAGTCTTGCATAAGTTGTGATGCAGAGACAATCAATTTTTCTGAGATCTGTATCTGTTATACACAATTTAAAATGGTGACAACTACAAATTTGAGTTGTGCTACCGTTTCAGTGCAAGGCATTGTTGGCAGCAACAATCCTTAGCTGCTTTTTTCCCCTTCCTTTCTTGCGTCTGCAATTTTGCCAACCAATTTCTGTGCAGCAGAAGTTCCTGCTGGACTTCAGTATGTAATAGATGTCGTTTATTCAGATGGAAAAGCTTAATGTTTGAGATGACAACTTCCCGTTGTAGTGGAGTACTCATATTTGGTGATGGATATTCATGAATGTCAAGCTTTTTGGTGACAGGACACGTTATACCGGTGGTCCTGAAATGCCGACTGATCACCTCGAGCTTTTATTTTCTGACACGTCCGTGAGAAGATCGAATGGTTCCCATGAGTAACTGTGGACCCCCTCACTTCCTCCACTAGTCTATAGCCGCATGGCAGTATTGGCATATAAGCTAACGAACTGAGAGTACCTTGACCACTGTACAGTAGATGCATTTTCTGTGGGGCTGCTTTCATCGTTTAGAGTGTAAAAAGAATGGTATTAATAGCCCTGTAGTGTGTTTCTGCTCAAACCCATTTGCTGTGGCCAGGCACAGATGTATCCCTCTGTCATAGTACATGGTTTTACATGCCATCTTCCACTTTTGTGTCTTGCAGTTGGGTCTTTATGTACTGTGTCAGTGTTAAAGCGAGCTCGATCAGGGCATCCAACAGGGGGAACAATACAAGTGTTTTCTGTGAAAACATTAGCCTTCATGTCTCTTGTGGGACTGTAATTGTCATTTTGGGTTTGATTTTTATTTTATTTTCATATGATACTGACAGTAATACTACTTGATTTATTACCAAATAATGTTCAGTTTGTATTGAAGAGAGAAGTGCATTTGTATGTATATAAAAGCCTACACACATCCATATTGATATAAATTTTTTGTACATGTATTAAATAAATGTTGCTGAACTGCTCATTGAAAACTTATTTTATATTTAACTTTTCTGTTTACTCCAAATGTCAACAAAACAAAGCATTTTCTCAAATGCATTCTCTGTTTCAAGATGCTTTATTCTATATTTATCTTTATATTTTTACATGACTACCCCATCAAGATATTTTCCCAGGTAATTCTTTTTAAAAAGAATTCTATCATTACATTGGAGATGTACCTTCTTTAATTTTCGTATTGCTCCCACTAAAAATGACCACTTAACAATAACCCTAGACTTACTACAAATAGCGGCCTCTGCTGGTCAAGTAGAATTCTCATTTTTCTTGTTTATCTCCGCCTGTTGACTCGGAGCCTGTATCACGAAGCAGGTTCAACAACCTCAGGCTTTGTCTGAACTAGCCGGTTCAACAAAACCAGACATTGCTACATAGTCCAGGTTGACCGGTATCTTGACGGTAGTTAGTAGCTCGTTCAGTCGAGTTGGAGTTTCTTAACCTGATGTGTGTGTTCACATGTAAAGCAGTGCATACTTGCGTGGGTAACAGAAAAATGGAGCAACGGAGAGCGGTGTACTTCAGTCAGGAAAAGCAGACCATCATTAGGAACAGTTATGAGGAATTCAGTAATTAATTCTATAAGAGCAGCACAATCTTTGCGAAGAAGCAGAGACAAATTGCTGGCCATTTTAATACGTAAATTCCAGTTTAGATTATTAATTCAGTTAAATCGGTTATGCTTCAAGTGAAAACTGTCTACTAAAACACGAGTAATGCAAATCAGGCAATAATATGCTGTTCCAATTATTTAAGGAACACTCGAATTTATGGTTTTATTTTCGTTGCATACTCATTGGTCATAAAAGTAGGGGTGTACACATTGATGAAGAATTGATACTTCAATGTTCAAGTGCTGCTCGTTTGGCATCAATTACCATTAAAACTATTGAGTTTTCGAGTTATCTTTTTATTGCAGTGTGGTCATGAAGTTCTTGCAAAAATATTAATCTACTTCTGAATTTCCTACACTCTTGGATGACAATAAATGCATGTTTATGCTATGAAACACCCTCTGTGTCCCAAAATCCCAGCACCCAAAGAATGTAATAAGAAAGTAATCGATATAGGCCTACTTAAAGTATTACTCTCACTTTAACATTTGGTAGCTCAGTGTGTACAGCAGATGCCACTGAATATCAAATAAGTTCATATGCCATTCTCTCATAATGAGTACAATGTACAAGATCCATAGTTTACCTGCTATTTCGTAGAAGCCCTGCACAGGCAAGTGGCTGGGAAAAATGACCAAGGTGCTGAGCAGATTTCTTAAGGCAAGGTACACCTTTCGAATCGCCACACATAAAGCAATGCATGAAGTCTGCAGTTTTTCTATATGACTTTAAAATTTCACATCCACAAACTTCGTGTTAATGTGTTTTTATTAATGTCAACTTTCTAATATATTTGTACTAAGATTACCTGTTTGCTCTATATGTCTTATCTCGCAATATGTTTGTCCACACTTCATTATCTCTGGCTTTATTGTATAACCACAGTCCATTCATATTTTTCCAAAATTATATATTAAACATTAAGCAATGGTCTCTGTTTCTATAGAATCCCAAAACAAATCTTTGAAGGTGTTAAACACAAAAATGCTCATACAAATCCTCTTAATTTAATTACTGAAAGTTAATTAATAAAAGAATTTATCATAGTTTTAACTTCATAGTCGTGAATCTAGCATTGCATTGTTTCCATCCAAAAGCTATAATGTACAAATTTTATGGAATGAGGGCATTATAGAAAAGCCATATGGTAACTGAATCATGTATCCGTTCAAATTCTAAACTCTTTTCCAGTACTAGTTGGCAGTAGTTTATGCTTGTTTATCAATAGCTTGGACCAGAGTTAGTTATCTATATTCTAAGTGCTGTGTTGCTGTAACTCAGAGTAATAAATGGTTATTACTATTCATGGAATTTTTTTTGACTGTACGTAACATTATTGGATCAATGGGTCAGTACAATTTTATTTATATATTGGTTTACAGAGTCCCTGGCCCAAGGTCCCCTGAGAGTAATCTATGGGTGATACTGGCAAGGAAAAACTCCCTCAGAGTGAGGAAGAAAACTTGGTAGGAACCAGACTCAGTGGGGAAGCCCATCCTCCTCTGGCTGGCACCAGGCAGTATAGGTTCATACAATGCAAAACGATGTGCAACAGAGAGAAGGTGGGGCAGTCCAAGCAGGCAGGTAATCAGGCTGATGAACAGGTTAGGTGGCTCAGGAAGATGACGAGCTGGGAGGCAGGGAAGGAGGAATGTGAGTAGGCCAGCAGACAAACTGGGGGATCCCTCAGATCTGGATCTCCAAGTGGATTAGCCCATTAAAATGGTGGGGGTGGGGGGTATGGAAAGTGCATGAGCTGGTGCAGAACATTGACCAGCAGAGTGGATACAGTAAAAAACCAAAAATGGTTCAGCAGCCCCATAGGTGTAGTGAGGGGGAGCCTTCCCTCACTTGTACAAATTTTTTGATCAAAGTATATTAGCAATTGAGGATTACATATGACCATACAATTGAGAAAGTTTTTTTTTTTAACATATAAAGAAAATGAAAAGAAACAAGATAAAACAACAGCCAGACCAGACAAGTTAGGTAAACATATGCAATCGGGGTATGAAGATAAAAAAATAAATAAGCCATCTTACACGAACCGCTTTCATATTCCGCACGAAGTTTAAAAAAGGTTGCCATATGGTGTTAAATCTCTTAATGGCCCCTTTAACAGAATAGCCAATTTTTTCACATTGCATATAGTACATAATATCCCTGATCCAATATCCATATGTTGGAGGTGAAGAGCCTTCATTTACATAATATGAGTCTTCTGGCCAAGAGGAAACGAAAAGCTATCATATCAGCCTGAGATTTAGATAGCTTAAAATCATGAGACATGACTCCAAATATTGCTATGTACCAAGATGGAACAATGAATTGGCCAGTTATTTAAGAGAAGGTCACGAAGATCAAGTCCCAGAATTGGTTCAATTTCAGGCATGTCCAAAACATATGGAATAGCGTTGCTGGGAACTGTTTGCATCGATCACATGTAGGGTCGAGGCCCTTCTCAAATTTAGATAACTTCGGAGTAGTGAAGTCAATCCTAAGACAGACTGATGATGAAGAATACATATATTCTTTGAACCACTTTGTCCCACATATCGTCTGCAATTTCTTCTCCAACAGCTTTCTCCCATTGACACTTCAGGGAATCCGAAGCAGCCTTAGAAATTACATTAAGCAAATTATAAACAGTGCGTATAGTTTGTCTTATAATCATTCTGCACTTAAGCACTGAATCCAGGGTTTGGGGAGGACAGGAGGGAAAGCATTCTGAGTGAGAGACAATGAAACTTCTAAGCTGTCAATATTTATGATTGAAAGTTGCCATCAATATAAAGATCCCTTAGTAATACCACACTGTGACCGTATATCAAAGGCATCATCCATTATTGAAGATGTAAACATAAAATTCTTTGCCACTGTTGTGAGAGGTCATTAAGTGCGAAGTCATATCTAAACTGATTCCAAATCTTTATAGAGTGTATCACAACAGGATTCATTGTGAAGCTAGAAATCAATTGAGGCAATGCTAATTTGTCACACTCACACAAACTTGCTGAGCACTCAAATATCACATGACCACAGGAGTGACAGAAGAGATGATGACACTGATCCCTACCCAGCTGTAAGTCTCACACTATAAGCCTCTACGGGGGGGGTGGGGGGGGGGGGGGACTCGCTCAAGCTGGGGTCCCTGTAAGGTACTATAAATAGGTGTTTTGTCAGCCCAACCTGAAAGACAGAGTGAGCATGAATCCCTCACAGCTGCTGGGAGACCCTCTG
>JAACJT020000038.1:467993-489463 GCA_009936485.2 Gymnarchus niloticus
ATGTTGGGAAAGGTTGAAGGCAAAAGGAGGAGGGGACGGCAGAAGATGAGATGGATGGACAGCGTGGTGGAGACAATAAACATGAGTTTGGGCAGGCTCCGAGAGGCGGTGGAGGACAGGGTGGCCTGGTGTGCTGTGGTCCATGGAGTTGCGAAGAGTCGGACATGACTGCGTGACTAAACAACAACAACAACAAAAATTGATTTCTTCATGGTAGTTTGCTGATACCACCCTGAATGGTTTGATTCCTTTTTCTTCTCGGGGTCACTTAGATCCTGGCCAGTTAGAGGTCCGGGTTGGCCTGCACAGAATCACCCTCCTTCACCAGCCAGATCCGTGTGCCCAGGGAGGGGCATGCCATAACCCCAGGCTTTAATGTGTGGAGAGGAGTGGCTTTTGAACAGCTCCCTCCTCCAGCAAATATTGACAGAGGTCTTATATTGAACAGCCTTTAAAGGAAGACAGAAAATAAAATGTAATTGCAGCATTTCTTAATAAAAAGTGCCTGCATTACTACCATGCATCCTGGCCACCCCATAACTAAGACTATGTGACTTTTTCATGATGGTCAGATATCTGTCCACTATATTCCTAAAGCATGGTGCTTGAGGTAAGACATCACACAGCAGTTAGGATAAACAACAAGTTTTCCTCCAATGACATCAGAACCGAAGGGAGTGGGGGAACCTGAACTACCTGCTCATTGTCCAAATTTTTTGTTTTGTTGTCTAATTCAGTACCTAGTACTAATACGTAAGTATACTCATCACAAGAAAAACTAACAAATTAAAGAATCAAGCCTGTTTCATGAAGGGTATCTGGAAAGAATTATGTCAGAGAGAATCCATCCATCCATCCATCCATCCTTTCTTTCATTCAGATCTTCAGAAGTCTGTAAGTTGTCTGGGAAAATAATTTTGATGGAGCTTTGAACAACAGTGTCCTTTATACACTTGTCATCCTATCCCCACGCTGGTGATCTGAGAGCTCGAGAAGCTGTTTGGACCAGATTTCAACATAGCCCACTTTAATTATCTTTGGGGGTGGGACCTCTGGTACTTTTGTGCAGCAGGAACCAGCAGCAAACAGAAAGAAGTCAGCTGGTCAGTGAGTGCTGAGTTATACAGAAATCTTAAGGTAGGACCCGGAACTATGAACATTAACAAAAATTCATAGCTTTAGAAAGGCAAATAAAATAAAAAAACAAACTGCTTAGTGGCATGGGTCATGTGACCTTAAAGCATGAACACAGAGAAACGAGGACACAAAAATGAAGTTTAAAAATGAGGATCATGAGACATGCAGAGAGAGATTCTGGGCAGGCCGCCTTAACACATAAATACACCCCAGTCTATGGGGTCTAGGGTTAAACCCCGTGTATCTTCAGTCAACATGTTTGTTTTAAACTGTGGAAATAAGTGTGATGTTTAGTTAGGTTGCTGCCATATTTAATGTGAAAATAAGCAATTAAAGGTTGAGTGTAATTCAGTGGTCTGTGTGTATAATAAAATATAGAAGGTCAAGAAGTGTAATGATTGTGGACGTTGGTCCTGAAATTAGCTGGTTCATGTCCCAATAGGGACCTTGCAGTAATAATTTTGAATAAGACATTTTTTAAGTTGCTCCGGTGAAGCGGCTAACGTTTTGAATTAAAAATAAATGTAAGTCCCTGTGGATAAAGCCTTTGTTTACTGATATAGTAATAGGGCCTTAGATGATTCACACTTTTAATCTCCATAGTAATCTCAAGCCCGTTCAAAAAAAAAAGTACACACTTATATACCTGAGCTTAACCAATAGGAAAGTGACTAATCAGCATATTGGTTTACTGACTTGTGCTTACCTGTCCTTGGAACAGTGCCAGAAATGGCTATATGAATGTCTACCAAACTGACATTCTCATTAATACTCACATGACTGGCTGTTTGCACTTGAGGCCAAGAACACTTCTAGCATCCAGTCTGAACAAAAGCAAAAGATCCAGAGAAGCACACCACAAAACAAGAACGACAATGATGGGGAGTCATAATGGTCTCCCATCCTGATAGGCTTCCACATTCCGGGACGTTCCGGCACAGCCGGGGTGTGTCCGGCAGGGGAGCAGGTTTATAAAGGCAGAACTGGCATGTAGGAGTCACAGAGCAAGACCTGGAGGCAGCACCAAGACTGAGACAAAGACGGCACTGTTAACAGGTAGGACTCACAAAGGCCCATTTCTTTTTCCTGCATTTTACTGCCTTCCATACAGTCATCAGGTCTGGTTGGTGCATTTTATAAGAACTCTGGGCTTATTCATGTTTTATTCTTCAATTCAAATGTCACATTAGCCATGTTTGTGTTATTAGAACAGCACATTACCATGAGAGAATGTCAGAGTAACAATGATGTGTAAGTGACTGTTTCTGTCCTTAAGGGAACTGACCAGCAAGATGAAGGCGCTGTTGTCCACTCTGGTGCTCTTGTTGGCTGTGTCCTCCTCGCTGGGGAAGCCAGAGAAGCAGGCTGCACAGAAGCCGAAGAGGGTCCCCCAGACACTCTCCAGAGGTGAGCCCCTGTTCCTTCTCCTCCGTCTTCCTGTAGACCCCACCGACTGAAGCTCTGTATTCCCTTTTTGACCTTGATATGCCCCATGCACCTCCACACTGATAAAACAGGTGGGATGAGCCACATTCAGGCGGCTGTCGATCCACTCTGAATTTCGATGGGCTTTAAACTGCAAGTAGAATGATTAGGCCAATTTTCACCTGCTCCCTCCCTCCCTAGGCTGGGGTGATGAACTCATCTGGGCTCAGACCTATGAGGAAGCTTTATTCAAATCCAGATCAAAGTAAGTCTCATTTTTTACTAGTATAAATTACATAGATACATACTTTCTGAAAATATGCTCATATATTAAATACTGTCTGTTTCCATAGTAACAAGCCCGTAATAGTAATTTTTCACCTGGAGGATTGCCCACACAGCTTGGGTAAGTCTGATATCCCACAATGCCATATGATATATATTTTTTTCCCATCGTTGCTTGTTAGGTATCATTATTCCCTTCCTAAGCTAATGACAAGAGCATGCAGGTACTCATTAATGGTCTTTGACAAAGTGTCAGAAGAGTGATCTACATCAGAGCAGAAGAGAGCTAAAGTATACTGTTCTTCTGTCATGACCGTCTAGGAATATTAAATACCATTAATGAATGAATGCATAAATAATACTACCGTGTTGTCTTTGTTGCCTCTAGCTCTGAAGAAGGCCTTTGCTGAAAATAAGAAGATCCAGAAGATGGCAGATGAGGACTTCATCCTCCTTAACTTACTGGCACGTTTGCCTTACTGTCTATTACTATCTGTCCTGCAGACTCAGCCCCAGTCATACTAACCAGAGTTTAAGGTGTTGTACTAAGGCACCTGGAGTGGCCTTCTCTGTGGAATTTGCACTACTGTTTTACATGGACAAATGTATAGTAACAAAACCAACATTATAAATATGGTTAATTTTCTATACATATTAAAACTTTGGCATACTAGGCAGTATTTCTGATACATGATGAGTCAGTGAAATTAAAATTTAGTTACAGTTTAATTAATATGCAAATGACATGGTTTTATGTATTTTATCAACAGTACGAAACCACAGACAAGCACCTTTCTCCCGATGGACAGTACGTTCCCAGAATCCTGTTTGTTGGTAAGTGACGCTTAGTGAAACGCAGCATGGACACATCCTCCCAACGACGCACCTGAGAGTCTGTCGCCATTGTCTCTTCCTTCCAGATCCCTCAATGACCGTGAGAGCTGACATCACAGGAAAATACTCCAACCGCATGTACGCCTACGAGCCTTCTGACATCGACCTCTGTGAGTATGACCGCAACACTTCATTCTCTTATTGAGAAAGAGTCCACAGCTAATGAAGAGCCTGCTGATAACATTTTATTCATAAGGTGTTTTGCATGCTATATAACAAAGGAAAGCAGTGATTAAATATGACATCCAGTAAACAAGTTAGCCATTTTAGACCTGATTTTTCTGTTCCTTAGTGGCTAGCAACATGCAGAAAGCTTTGAGGCTGCTGAAAACCGAACTGTGAGGGTTAAACAGTCACTGGTGACCTTTTGACCTGTGACCTCTGGGAGTCTGGGAGCCTCTGGATTGATCTCCATCTGAAGGGTCAAGAAAATGTTTACTGATGGAAAGTGAAGCACTGGGTTATTACATCTTCAGTTTCAAGGGATCCACTTCCATTGATACTTAAATTGTTCATCTTATTAATGTGTTGTTTAATCATCCTACTTGTGTAGGTGTCTTTTTAATAAACATGCCTCTTTGTTTGAGCGAGTTTTTTTTTTTGTTTTTGGTTTGAATTATTCCTATTGATGCTCAAGTCCTTCTAGATTTCTCCATTGCCAAAAGAGTAAGATCATTGCAGGACGTGATCCATGCTGGACATGATCACAGCTTACTGAAAGGGGCTCATTACAATTATAAACCAATCACATGCTCAGGAATCTGCAGGGCCTGTCTCATTGCACGTAATTCTCTGCATTCATCTCTATTTAAATAGATTATTTATGTTAATAAGACATAACGAAAACCCAAATGCAACGTTCATTCAGATCTATTTTAGAGCCTAAAACATGAATATTTTGTCAATATTGATGAACCTGGAGATACAAAATTGCAAAGATATATGATAACTTTTAAAAGATGTATAGTACAGAAGGTCTTTCCAGCCTTAAATTTCAGGTACCCTGTCTTATCCAGTTTTGCAACAAGGTCATTGCTTGGCCTGGTTTACCTTTGGTGGGTAAAAATTCCTCAACAAAATGCTGTTTAATACTTTAGTGGAAGGTACTCACCTGTCACCAATTGCCTACAGCTTACGCTGGCTCTCCAGCCAACCCTCTTGTGAGCAAAGGTTACTTTCCCCCCTCTGGGTCATTCATTCTGTTTATTTAGTGATGAAACAGGCTGAGTAGGGAGATGTGATACCTGAAAGGGCCTGAAATGTAGCTCAGCGCCTGGAAGGGCGGGGCCCCTGTGAAATGGAACAAGTTTTCCACCGCTAAGAGGTTGCTGGGTAACCAAAAAAAGCCTCCAGTGATAAAGAATGAGTGTGTCACATATCCGGGGATAAACTTGTTCCCATGACGACTACTGCAAATGCCTCGCTGGTGCAGCTGGCACTAGCCTTTGGAATTGCTGGATGTCATTAGGAAAGCACTTCTCTTGCTCTCTGTCTGCCACTCTAAATGGCTGAATGCTTTAGGAATGTCAATCATCTAACTTCAGTTTGTGTGCAAGTCCTGCATTATGCTACTACGGCAGGTATGGCAGTTGAATAACATCATTGCTACTACTTACTACTAAAGCCTTTATTCTACTATTCTCATTTCCTAGGAGGATCTTTCTTTAAATAACAGAACTCAAATTATTATGCATCGCCGACCATTGACATGCAGGTTGTGGTAAGGAGTTTCTCAGAAAGATTCAATAATATTAACTGCAGAGGCAAGTCACAAAAAATATTTTCCATTAGGTTCTCAGTGCCTAAACTGGCCTCACCCATATTTCAGTTTCCCAAGACTAACCTGCACACAGAGATGGAAAGGTTCTTTTTTATAACTTGTCAATCAGGTTTCTTGCAGAACCTGAACAAAACTGAAGAGATTTTTTAAAAAGACACACACAGATAACAAATGAAATTACTGATGTTATCATTTGTTTGTCCTTTGTATTGTGGAATGTGACCCAGCAAGATACCCGGAAAGACACCATGATGCCCATAAACCACACACAGCTCGTGACTCTTCTATGCCTGCCAAATGACCGTGTACCCGAGATTCAGAGCATACATGAGCCTTAAAAGGAATTCCCCGGGATTAGCATCACATGTGACGCAATGCAACAGCAAGGATACAGGGACAAAGGTCATTCCTATTACAAGGAAAGCGGTGTATCAAATTCTTTTTTAATTATGGTTTACAAACTTTAAAGGTATGTAGTTCACAGAACCATCAGGATAAAGGATTCATGCAAGGGTAAACCAAACACACCCTGCTGAGTCTGAGGCAGGGCTGGATGGACAGACAGACAGACACACCATAACCTATTTGTAGAAATACTGACAGTACCAAGTAATGTATTATCAGGTCAATCCAACAGCTATAAACAAAACCAGGCTAAAACTACTTTTTAATATACATTGCTTCCTTTTTTCTTTATTTGAGAACTGCACTACAGTCTACTGTAAATCAACAAACTAAATTCAACAGCTATGCACTAACATGGTGACACCTGGTTCGAAGGTGAACGTCTATAAATACTAATCCGTGTGCACACAAACAAACTGCAGGAGTGGGAGAACCAAACCACGGAGCATCGGCGACACTTTCCACGGTATGCATACAAACAGCAAAGCCTTCATTTATTGCACTGCTTGAAATAATATAACCAGTCCAGCATGCACGTTCGACACGATGCTGTGCTATCAAAACATTCCTGTTTAGCTGTATTTTAGCTGTTCCCCCCTAAAGGTATGCATATGTTACAGGATCTGTAATTAATATTCGGCGCAGATCTTCACACATGTTCATGCGCTTCAATAGAAGGCATCGCAGCATCTGATCCGACAGCGTATGGTTTTCTGCAATGACGCATTTCATTATTGAGGAGGATTAAAAGCGTCCTGTAGGGGGCGCCAGAGCACACGTTGCGTGCCGCTCAAACTCAGGCGCCCTACTCGTTCACGAGACGGACACGCAAGTGTGACACCCTCCAGACGAAGATGGACAGATTGACCTCACTCACAAATAAAGGAAAAAAAAATTCAAAAAAAGTTCAAATAGTGCAGTGTTTCTTTAAACTGCATTTATATGCAAACGCGCAAATTACAGAAAAGCACTTGGGTTCGCACGCGGGTCCTTCTGGTTCCGATATCTGTAGGTCAGCCACACTCCCAGAATCTAAAAAAAAAATAAGCGAAAAACAGTGTGAAAATTCTCAGATGTTTAGCAGAAAGTCAAACAGCATAGGACAGGGGATATCGGTATAATAAATGGTGCCAAACCAGTTATCCATAACCTTCTTATGTGAAATTCTCACGTGCATTACAAATCCAATACTGAAAATCACATCACTCCATATTCACTCATTCTTTAAAGTAATATCCAAAATAAATTCAAGTGATTTAAAACCAGATACCTCAATTTAAATCTGGATAGACCATTTCATACAAGAACTGTAAACAGGCATTTTAGCAATTTAATTCATTACACTCACTGCAAGTGTAATTTGTTGGAAGAAAAATGGATGATATTTGTTATGTGTTGACTATGCACTTTAAGCAATTATGTGCTCATTGTTTAACCCAATGTTAGACACCCTCTGGAAACAGGTAACCTGGATCACGTCACACCTGGGCAAATTTCCACCTGTCTACTTACCGTCTGAAAAAAATCAACAATGAGTGTAGTAACATATGTGTTGAACACATGATTATACTATGTAACACAAATGATGTTTCTGTCTTATTTCTTAATTGCTTATGTTGTAAAAGTATAGAAAATGGCCATTTTTCCCTTCAAACATTGCTTTGGTGACCTGGATAATGAAATGCAATGTAATTCACTCCCTCACATCAGCCCCAATTACCCAGGTCACAAAAGCAAAATTTCAAAAGAAAAATAGGTCTTTTCCATTTACTTTCGGCATAAGCAAATGGGAACTAACACTTTATTTCTTAATAAACCTTAAAACCATTTCATTTACATACTTTGAAGAGAAAAAGGAACAAATCAGGACCTCGGATTTAACATTTTTAAATTGGGGGAAGTTGACAGAATCATGATGCTTACATCTAGCTCAGCCTTAGAAAAACTGGTCACCTTACAGCTGCCTCTCAAATTAACACCAAAAGCTCACTTTATAACTTTCATAGCAGTTTCTGAGGGGAGGGGGTTGGGATGCTCAGAGGATGAAGACACCCTGTCACTTGTCATGGTGTGACAAGCAAACGACAATAAGGAATAATGAACGCACTCTCCAGTAAGAGGGGAGGGTGGTAGAACGGCACGCATGTACAGCAGTAAGAAAAGCAGAATATCAATAATGCGAAACAGTGATGCATTTAATACTGTGGTGAGATGGATGTGGAGAAACATGGCTCACCATTTCTAGCTGAATTCCTTACATGTGTCATTTCATATGCTTTTCAGTGACATTTTGCCTGTATTTCCATCAATGAATAACATACTATGAAATCACACAAATGGGGGGGTGTCAGTCAAGACTATTTTTGCGAACACAGCAGCCTGTTTGCCATTTTCAGTCAAACACAAAACATCAGCATGACTCTTTCACAGGTCAGAGGCATGGTGCAGGTAACTCGGGAAGCTAAATTTAGACTCGGGCTCGTTACCGTTAGCACCACTGCTCTTTAGCCGGCGTTGCTGTGGCTCCGCACTCAGAGCCTCCATGCATTTATTGCGACTTCAAGCTGGGGTAAAGGTCATCGAGTTCTGACCAGCAGCATAACATCACTTAAATAACAGCTGCATGTAGGGCTAATTCAGCACTTATGCAGATGAAATTATCTGTACAATATCATACAATTATTAATTTATTTTGCATGGGGCAGCTTACTGACAGTCCCGTGATGCTGGTGCCCAGCTGCCATGTTAGTGGGCTCCTTACCTCGGTGAAACTGAAAAAGAGCCCCACGCCGCCGACAAACTGCAGCACCTCGCCGGCGTGCGCCTGGATCTTGGCCTTACAGAAGTCGCACGTGTGGTTGGGGAAGCAGGCCTACAGGCACAGTGTAGCGACAGGAGAATGATCGCTACGACTAGCAGTTAGAACATTCTGGAACCGCACATAGGTGACTGGGAACAGACATCAAACAGGCCTTCACCTGTGGCCACAAATATATTCCCTAGGCTGATCACAGCATAAGCTCTTGGAAAGCTCAGATTCACGCACTGCACCATATGATCTTCTGATTTCAAAGGCAAGATGGTGGGACCCAATTAAAACACGATGAAAACAGTGCCCCCCCCCAGTGGTATTCCGAGGTACGGCATCTCACAGCATCACAGGCACCGCTGTAGTCCACGGCAGAGAAACCGCAGCAGTTGAGGCTCTTCTCAACGTCCCTCTGTGTGGTCATGGAGTTGTTCCACCCCACCTCCAGCAGCTGGGCCTGTGCCAGCAGGACAAGAGAAGAAAGACGAAGAGTTAAACCAACCCCAAAAAGGATGGAGCTTTCATACCAGCACGGCAACTATCCAGGGATGGAAACAGCTATAAGTGTCTTAAAACACAACTATGTTAAAATAATACCCATCTTTGAACAATCCCGTTATTATTAGTAGCAATAACATAATTAAACAATGTCACGTTTATGTATTTATGTGCTATAATACATTTAAGTCTAAGCGAACTACAGAAAAGCATAACGTCATCTCCGGGAGAAGGATGTGATGTTGCCTTATTAAATCAAAAGTCTGGACTTGAAAGTGCAAGTTTCTAAATATAGCCAGCAGGCAGAGAGGAGGACATCGCTCTCATTTCGTTCCTCAGCCAGCGAAAAATGGGGGAACGCTGAACAAGGGAAGACAGCCTCCATAACCTGGACAACCGGGGCCGACAGCGACGTGACCTTCCCCTTTGTCTCAAAGGGGCAAAGCGAGGAGAAAAAACGTGGCCCGAAGGCACTAAGACTGCAGGCTCCAGTGAACCGGAAGCAAACCTAACGGGCTCCTACCTGCTGACTTTCCGTTATGGCCAGGGAGGCACAGGACACGGAGAACTGGACCACGAAGACCATGAACAGGACGATCATGTACTGGTGGTGGAGTTAAAGACTTTTGCGGCACATCAGAGGCATGCCTCAACACGATGAACACTTGCGCGGCATGCCTACCGGAACCGGCTGGGCACAGCGAGACCAGAACCTTCCCTCTTCCCTCCTACAGACAAATCCTGCTGCATAGGCAAGTCTCATTGGACAAGGAGCAGATGTGCCCAGAACGTAGTGGTGTACTAAAACCAACATGCCTACAAAAAAAAAACACTGTATTTTAGCTTTAAGCAATTAATTAGAAAAACAAACAGTCTTAAAACTGAGTCAAATTAATGCTTGTTTTAAAAAAACAGAATTAAATGTGCACTGGAAGGCTGTGGTACAGAAAGATTCCCTTTTGCAGACTGAGCCAGTTAGAAATAATCTTTCACTTTTTTTTAAAGAAAGACTTAACAAGGCATCTGGCATCCCGACCAAGCTGTTCCCTGGGCTGCCTGGGATGGGCTCCAGGCCCCCCACAGATCTGACGAGGAGAAGCGGTTAGAAGATGGATGGATGAACAAGGCATTAATCTAGGTAAAACAAAACTGCGTTCTCAAATACAGCTAAAGAACAGAAGTGTCATTGAGAATGTCCAAACCACCTATAATTCTGTGCTAAACTAGTTATCTTGTCACATCCATTGACTCTTTGTAATAATTTTTTCTGAGAAGGAACCAAAATATGAAGCTGCTGCGGTGAGAATACCAACAAAAGGAAAGAAAATAACGGTGAGAAATTCAGACGGGAAAAGGATACAAAGAAGAGAAGCACCTGGTGGTGTTTCACGGCCCCGATGAGGCCGACCAGCGCCACGACGAAGAGGAAGACTCCCACGCCGATAACACCGCCCACCACCTGGAAGCTGGACACCAGGCCGAACCATTTGCCCCAGGCGGCGATGCCAATCATCAGGAGACTCACCATCTGGGGGGTAGGTAGTGGGCCGACTCTCTGAGTCTCTAGTGGATTCCGAAGCTTTGGCAAACAGGGCTGTCATTCATCTGCTTAAAAATAGTTCCTTCTCAAAATCAGACGCATACAGGCTTATTTCAGCCATGCTGAAAGAACGATATTCCAGTATAAAACAGCATTCCAACAGTCCATCACCCGTGAGAAACTTAAGGTTAGAGGATAAAATCACCGACCTACATCATTTTGGACAGCAGGGGCTAGACTTCAACAAGCACAAGGAGAGCGTGCGGCAAGAAGGAAAACCACGAGCCTACAGGTGTGAAGCACCGGTGCTTACCAGTGAGCCACCAAGCGTACCTTGGGTGGCTACTTAAAATGCTGATATTAATACAGTCAGGTTCCGCTATATATTTTTAGCTCATGCACCAGTCTGTGCGTAGATACGGGACACTGGTTTCTATTTTTGGACAGAAACTTGACAGTTCTCGCCTGTCTTGTGTTAACACAACATAGTTACCGAAAATTCACATGAATCAGTCTTCTTGTACAAAAAGACCTTCCAAATTACTCAATGAATTGATCTATGTTCTGTAACTGCTTACAGGGTTAGGGCTGTGGCCACCTGCTATAAATCATCTAAAGATATACCTATGTTTTCACACTCTTTACACTATACATCTATGAGGATGTTTCTGGGAAAATTTTAAGTAAAAATAGCAGGTGCTAATCAATTGGACTATTCCAGGAATGATATTCTCAGCAAGTGTTTCTAGTAGAGAGATTCCTCTATTGATATTTCATTTTAACTTTATCTGACACCCCGCCACCACCTCTTTTCAGAAAATGTTCTTCCTCAAAGTGAGATATGCCCACATGTAAATCTGCTCTCACACTCTGCCAGTTTTGAAGCGGTCCAGCTGTTCACGGCACTTAGATCACTTGGAAACCACCTCTATCTGTAGGTCAAGCGGGATTTGAACGCCATGTGCTTGTTTATGAGCCAGGTGGGTCCTTTGGGTTTCGATCCTGCTTTGTGTTTTTCACCTTCATTCTGCCGGTGGATGCATGGAGGGGGGGGGGGGGGGGGGGACTCTGTAAGAACCTTACCGACCTCCCCATAACACGCACTGTCATTCAGATACCTGTTCTAGGTGAATCTTGGACCACCGCTGTGTGATCAGACACCACGTATGTGACAGAAGATCGTAATATAATGTGTGCGCCGGGAAGCACCACCACTTCTCTACAAAATATCATTTCAGAATCGTGGTTTTACTGAAGGCAAGATGCCCAGCTACCAGTTGTTAGGTCGACACAGAGGTTAGTTTGATTACAAAGAATCCACCGGCTCGTAACTGTACCCACGCTACGTTACTTTAAAAGGTTGCCGCAGCAAAGCAGCGCCTTAAAAAACAAAACAGCCAGCAGAGAACCGTCTGTTTATCACACACGGGGACGATAAACAAGGTGGGGGCTTCTTAATGACAAACTGTGAAGACTGAGAGAAACAAAGGAGGCTCGCGCACCGTGAATGGAAACTTCAGGAAAGAGAACCTGCACGAGCCCTACGACAAACCAGCGTGACCCATTTTCCACATTCTTTGATGGAATCAGACTCTATGCATCGCCAGTCGAATTTCAAAGAGCCCATGGCGCTTCAGTGATGACAGACAAAAGCAACTGAATGCATGCACGCGCCTCAGCCGAGACTGCCGGATGACAGCGGGGCTTCCTTCACATCAGCATCCCTACATGATAGCAGCTTCTCCCCGTCATGTGTTTCCATACGGAGATACTTACAACATAGAGGATGTTTAAAGCGCAGAGGCAGTTCTTCGAACAGGAGAATCCAATGCACGCCATGACAGCTTATTGTTTAATTACTGACCTTTCTCAAAATAATAAATATATATATATATCTCAGAGTAGAATAAAACGCCTTAAATGTGATGTACCAGGGTTATCGCACACCGCCGCTGCTCGTGAGAAACACGCCCAGCACAGGGATGCAAGCAGGATGATACGGCTCCAAAAGGGGACGAGCCAGGAACAATCGCGGCGCTCTGATTGGCTGTAAGACGCTGCTCGTCATTCATATGCAAATCAATGCGGGGATGAGCCGTGTGGACACGCCCCGTCTTGCTGACCGAGTAGAAGGGAGTGACGTCGCGTGCCAGGTAAACAGGTGTTAAACGAAGTTCAAAATCCATCTTTTTTATGGTATAAGCTTCCTTGGGACTTTTTTTTAATGGACGTTACGCAACAAGTGAGCTTCAAAAATAAATACTATTCTAAAAGTGAATAAGACTACTTTTCTTGCTGACAAATAGCCTTAGACCATAACAGTACTATATTACAAAAAAACGGACAATGAATGGCTTTTAAACATTTAATGAAAGAAACGTACGTGTGAATTTATGTTTTGTTTGGAATGCCAGCACTATACGGGAATTTCACCAGTGGTTAATTTATCACCGATTGCCCCAGAAACGTAATCCTATACTCTCCGCCCTCGACCCCTGCAGAGTAAGCACAAAAACGTGTATACAATGGATGTGAGCATGGCAACGAGCGTCTGTTCATATCAGCCAATGGAAGAGACGTTTGCTGTTGCCACTGAAAGTGATGGCACAGCCCACCAGACATAAAAAAAGAAGAAAAACTGGTGGGAAAGGTGGGAGGTTAATAGGGCTGGAAAAAACACTCTGGGTTGGTTGTTGGGCTACAGAGCCAGTCTTCATGTTAGGAATTCTCTGAAGCTATCACTGTTCCTTGTGTTTTTGGCTATCTTGCATCTTTTTTTGGAAAAAAAAAAAAAAAAAAAAAAAAATCCACAAGTAATCATTTTCTTCGTAGAGGTCAGTGTGGAGTACCAAAATACAGAAACGGTTGCCATCATTATTTTGTGGTTGTAAAATGCCAAAATGATCTGTGTCGTGGTTGCAATTGTAGTTTTATATTTAACTACACTTTCAGGTATCATCTGTAATTCAGAGTGTAAGCACTGGACAATATGCTTTGAAAAATTAAATGGTTATATCGATTCCACTCTGTTTTTGCTTGGTTGTTACTGGTAGTTAAAAATCTATCAGTTTAACAAAAAAAAAAAAAAAAAAAAAAATCAGTTCAACACAAAAAGACACCAGTATCTGACACTTAATAAATAAAAATGTTTATTCATAAAAACAAAACAGAAGTGTTGCCGAGTAACATGTACAAGTTGGTAATAAGTTTGGAAATAACCTAGAGTTGACTCCAAGGTCTTCCTGCTATGCCTGAATAGCGTGATTAAAGGGAGTCATCATCACAACTCTGCACGTTTTAATAAAGATTGTCTAAGCAAACTTGGAAGCGCTCCTCTTCTGCTCGAGAGGGACACTCAAGCACAAAGCCTCCAAAAACAAGTGTTATGCTCCTGGGCGGAGACATGGAGAATGATGATCCACAGCTCTGGCCTAACACACCATACCAAGACTAGCAAAGCACAGGCTGGCTGGTGAGGAGCAGCTCCTCCTGGAGTCCAGCGCTAATCCTCCTCTCCCTCTGATTCAGATTCTGAGGAAGTTGACAAGCACATCAATAGATACGGTGCCCCCTTTTGATTAGAAACAGAAATGCAATACAGCAGTGATTCATTTTCAGTTGTCAATAATATTACCTCACCACGATGCCATGATGAGTAAGTGGTTATGGAAATAGATGGATGAATATTATCCTAATCTATCGCAGGGTTATGGTGAGCCAGGACTAAAAAGCCTGGTTCAGTGCACACTCATTCACACAAGAATTTAGAATCACCAATCTGGCTATGCTGCACGTCTTTGGCCTGTAAGAAGAGGAGACTTGAGTATCCAAGGAAACCCAGAGGCACAGCGAGAAAGTGTCAACTCACAAAGAGCACTGATGGGACTCAAACCCACAACCCTCAAGGTGTGAACCACTATGCCGCCCATA
Source organism: Gymnarchus niloticus (assembly GCA_009936485.2). Taxonomy (NCBI): domain Eukaryota; kingdom Metazoa; phylum Chordata; class Actinopteri; order Osteoglossiformes; family Gymnarchidae; genus Gymnarchus; species Gymnarchus niloticus. Next base: position 482,697 of record JAACJT020000038.1, read on the forward strand.
TTTTGTCACGTGACCCAAACATGATTTATTACTATATTAAAAGACATAATAGGTTATTGCTACTCTTAATTATTCATTGAATTTAAATTCTCTACAGACAACATCCAATTTGCTTTACCTTTCTATGGATTATGGAATTTTCCAATGTCATTCAGAACGTATTCATGCCATTTATAATGCTTTCCTCCATAATGTCTTCTGATCATTTAGATCCCGTGAGGCTTTCAGAAGAACGTGTGAACATCTGCAGTACACTTTTCCAGTGGCGCGGCCTTTCCCGTTACCTGACAAACGCTTTCAGAAAGTGCAGCTAAGGATGCACCATGTGGTGAAACCCACCACGTTCATGAATAATGGAAAATCAATCGCCTTACCCTCTTCTGCATTCTGTAGCCATTCCACAAACTTCTTCATCTGCTCCAGGAAGACACTTTTTCCTTTTGCTGCTGGGGCATCCTTGTACCACTTTAGGATGGCCTCTTCACTCAGGACATCAGCTAGGAAGACGGAGGAAGGAGCTGTGAGGTCATATGCGATATTTGCTCTGAGGAAGTGATTCACAGTCTGTAATGGGCATGCAGGGATCAGGGAGCTGCTCAAGAAGTTCGTCCTCCAGTTTATTTTACACTTTTGATAAGACATCGATGTACTGGCACAGCTTTAGGTAGGGATATGTCCTGAACAACGGCAGGGAAATTTTCGGATTTCCTGAAAAACTATTACACATTCGTAACTGTAGTGTTTGCAGTTGGCTCGGTTCCCTATCAACCTTCGAGCCAAACTACCCCAGGGATGACGCTGTCGTCAGGTCACACCGGTATAGTAACTGTACATACTCAGATGAATGGATTCCTAACCTTTGTAGAAGAGCACCACGATCTTGGAGAAGGACTTCATGAAGTGGATGTTGTCATAGCAGTACTCCTGAACCTTCTGCAGAAGCACCAGCTCAGACTGGCCCTGAGTGCTGAACACAGCCAGCAGGGGGGCATAGTGCTGGAAAGACATGGGGCTCAGGCCGTCAGCAGCCTCACCAAGGAGAACAGTGACTGTTCAGTGCTGACTGCTCCACGTGAACTGAGGTCCCTGTCTCATTTCTGGCCACACAACAGGGGGGAGACATTTCTCCACAGTACAGTTTTATTCTTGTTGGAGTCAGGAGGCCATTCACACATTTCAATGATACGGCTACTCTAACTTCCATGAATCTGCTGGTTTCTACCTTCAGGTGCTTGAGGGCTTGTTCCGTGACCAGCTCCTCTTTCTTATTCCACTCCACTGCATTCATCAAGCATGTCCACAGTAGCCCGATGACGGCCTGCTCCTGGAGCTCATTCCTCTTCATCTCCTCCTTCACGTACAGCACTATCTGCGGGGAGACAGAGTGACAGGCCTCCTCGACCGATCCGGGGGGGAGCTCCGCGTTACGTTGCGGGAACAGAAAGTGCTGTCACTCCGTATTGTCACATGCACTGGCGTTTCAGACATGGCGTGATCTCCAAGTGGTTGAAGGTGACAGCCAGTGCACAACGCTACACTATGACACATTGTTTAAGTATACATAGGTATCGAGGTCATACTGGGACTGGCCACAACACCAGAAATACGGGTCTAAAGTCCGTGAACAAACACTATGCAAAGAACTTAACTGCATCAGATGGCCATTGGTTTAAATCCCAGGAACGTACCCCAGTTACTCCCTGAGAAGAATGCTTAACTGAATAAACTGCTGCCACTTGAAGTTTGTGTGTAAATAAGGGTGAACTAGACAGCTAAGAGCGTTCAGAGGCCACAGTGCTGGTTTACAGCAGCAGTACCTCGCGGACGGGGCAGTCCTGAGACAGGCGCTCCTGCAGCTCCTTTTGCAGCTCCTTCCGGGTCCCCAGGGACTGCTGGACACGCAGGAAGTCCGAAAGCTCCTTCAGCCCTGCCTCATTGAAGTATTTGGAGAAGTGCTCCACGTTCTGCTTGTTGGTAGGGAAGAGCTCCTAAAAAAAAAAAGACAATGACAAACCTTTAAAACTATGTATATACCATATTTCCCTATTATGTTTTTCAAGAGTTTATTTGAGGGCAGAATTTTGACTTGTGTACCAAATTGGCTAATCTAAGGATTTTTGTTGAGTCTTTCGTTTTATTTCAAAATGCAGCCTTGCTACCTATCGGAAATCGAGTTGAACAAAATTGTAAATATGGTCAAGATCGACTATGAGGTGCATGAAAAGAAACAGACACATCATGATTTGGGCATGTTAAAATAATTTAAAACTTAAGGCAAGTGCTTTGTACTAGTTTTATGCTGTAATAAAGAATTTTTTTGACAAATGTATATTTTAAACGATCGCTGACTCAATTTAGTATACACGTGGTAGCGTATATAATGTCGGATTTTGGAGTATAGTTATGTAATTTTAATTGACAACTGGCTTTCTCATTATATTTAAATGTATTATAATATTTCAGGTTTCCATTTGGAGATACATTCGTTCTTTCAACAATGTTTTATATATTATTGTACAAATTGGACAATATCACAATGATCGCTGTGATACTGAAGAGAAAGAAAAATCTAATATGAATAAAAATGTTAAAGTCCTAGTAAGGGGTGGAGGGAATTAGAGAATATTTGTAACAGCATGAAATGACTAATCCATCCATCTATTTTTCAAACCCCTTAATCCTATTCAGGGCGGGGGGCTGGAGCCAATCTCAGGCTGCCTAGGTAATAATGAAGGAGACACCCTGGATGGATGAATAATTTCAGTGCTAATACTTACAATCAGGCATGCACATACATAAGGTGTAGCCATGACATTTTGTCCACTAGGGGGCAATACAGATCAATATTTTCACCTATAATGTAAATCACTACAGTAATATTTGGGTATTACAGCAACTTGTCAGAAGGGTTAAAGCAGTAGGTTATTATGAGCAATATTTTTACATGAAATTACCCAATCCAGTGTCGAGATTTAAACAAAATGAGACCACAACAGCTCTTCTGAGAGCAGGCAGCTCAACATCGTGTCACAGATTTACAATTCACATCCTGAGCACAGAACCACAAAACCCCATCAACTGTGGACTTACTGGTAATGAATGTCTGATGTTAATCAATTCATCAATGGGTAGCCCAAAATTTCACTGTGTACAATTTTGACTTGGGGGGGGGAATAAACTGCTGTGACTTGAAACATAGTTTGTAAGACGGGATCCTGTTGGAAGCCGTAGATCAGTGGTCTCTGTACAAGAGAAGTAGAGTAACTCCACTGCGTGGTCAGGTAAATGGTGGAGGATGCCGTTACCTTCATCCTTTAGATGCTGACTATGTTACAGTTAACTTTTCAATGGAATTCTCAGTCTACCATAAAATACAATGCAACTTAAAGCCTGTAGAGAATGTAACAGGAAGACTGTTACATTACTGAGAAATTAATGTCATGTTTTTGTATTTGATGGTCCAAGCTTCCATTAGATGTCCCCAAAAGCCCCTATCGCCTACAGGATTCAGAAGCCACTGGAGGTCTCTGAAATTGAACATCCCTTAATTAATGTCTCTCTCATTTCTCTTCACTGTTCATCTACCTTGAAGGTTCTACAGAATGAGAATATAACAGAGTGGAAATTAGGAGCTGGAAAAGTCAATCACGTCACATGGTAAGAGTGTTGTCTGGAGAAATGCACTCGAGAAGTGCTGTCTCTCGGGCAGCCTTAACAGTGTGTTCTGATTGGCTCTGAATTTGCCACTGGGAAAACTCAACCATAACATGACTGTGCTGAGCCAACAACAACACAACTGAAAAGATCTCTCGGGAACGGAAAGGTGACATTGACCCCTCCCCCGACATGTGAAACCTTTTAAAACCCCAGCACGTCACACAGGTGAGCTACGGGCTGTAGAACTACCAGAAGCTTCTTGTCCAGGTTGGATTTCCTTAGTGCAGAAGTTACAGCGTTGGCATCTTTTTCTGACATCCAGGCTTTGAACATCTTCACTGCAAAGGATGCTGAAATGCCTACAGTGGTACAATAGTCATGTTGCCATGGAAACAAAAACACATGCTCATCATATACAGTAACTACTATACAATGCCCCTATACAAGACTTGCATGGTACAAAATTAAAATATATTGCATGGAATTACTGAAGTACTGAAAGGTATCTTCTAACCACTTATCCTGATCAGCTCTGTGGGTGGGGCCTGGAGCCTATCCGAGGCAACATTGGGTACAAGGCTAGGGTGTACCCTAGGTGGGAAGCCAGTCATTTGCTGGGCACATACTCAGTCATACACTATGGGCAAGTTAGAGATGCCAGTTGGCCCAATTGCACGTCCTTGGACTGCGGGAGAAAACCTACGAAGCACAAGGTAAACATGCAAACTCCGCACACACAGAGCAGAGGTGGGATTTGAACCACCAACCCTGGAGGTAGAAGAAAACAGTGCCACCTACTGAGCTCCCGTGCCCTGCCCTGAAAGCCATAACGATGATCTCAGTTATGTACAGTCTGTATGTTAGACTCTAAAAGGAAACGACGAGTCAGCTGGTGGACAAATCACACCATTCAAATGGCTGCATTCATACATTTACAGCAGAAAAGAAAGGAAAAGATAAATGCAGAATACAGATACTGGACTCATCTGGCAAAAAGGTAGCAGAAACCAGAGTGTTTCAGCTTCAGAGTTAACTTGAAATTGAATTCGTGCTGAAGCAGGCCAGCTGCTGAGGCTTCTCAAATGCAGTTTCTGGCACGAATTTGTGCATCACAGATTGGTAACATTATGCTGATGTGCTCCATGTAAACACACGAGGTTATGGAAGGATCAGCGAAGTAGCTGCACTCTCAAGGAGCCAATGCGGAATTGAGCACACGAGTCCATTTCAAACGGTGCCATTAACTTCTCTGTCTGAAATATTTTTCAGCATTTCAGCGTATTCTTCCATATTTCATACTTTGTTTCCTTCCATTAAAAATACATTATATTCCAAAATGCCACATTCCACATCATGAGATTTCTTCAGCTGCAAATTACTGAGTGTGTCTTTCTCCATATTTATACGGACCTTCCTTGACCAAGCTGTCACTGAACAGGCTGCTCAGGATGGGTGGGGGTAGTGTCCCATTGGCCAGAAGGATGCCCGTCAGGATGGCCAGCTTGGTCTGCTCCGACTCATCAAAGGCCTTCAGGAAGAGCAGGAGCTACATGGGATGTGGGACACCAGGAAACAGGAAGTGCTGTGTGTGTGAAAGTCCCCAGACACACAAAAACCACCGAGGGGCTCACCACTGCACACCAAAACACCAGCACACCAGTAGTTTACTCTGCAGAGGCACAGACTTCATTCTGAGTATATACACCCACTACAGGCTAATGACATGCACAGCTAAACCTGTGATGCAAAACCATTACAGTGGCTTTAGAATAAACAAAGTCATCCAAATACGTCAGGAGCTTACTGATTTGACTACACCGACAAACTGGTTTTGAACAATCTGAGCCCATTTTTACTGTAGGTAAAAACCCCACTTAATTACCACTTGAAAGCACGCAGTTCTTCGAGCAACCTAGGCCCAAACACCCCCGTGATTCACGCAGTGTCATTCTGAATAAAATTTCACATAAAGACCCCTTGAACAGAACATGTTTTTTTTTTTTTCCTTTTTAAACTTAAGACTATTGCCTCATAGCAGCTGACAGAAACATGGTCTGACGACCTGAGAGTCTGATATATGAATTTACCTTCTTGATTTCCTCTTCAAAAGCCTTCTCTAGATATTTGTATCTCCTGATGAGCTTACTGAAAACCTGTATGGGGGGGAAGCATATGAAATCCAGAATGTGTGCTGCTTAATTCAGCAGAAGAGCTACAGCAAATCGGTCAGTCCACCATTGAAGGCAAACGCATCCTCACTGATTTGGAGCAGAATGCAGTTCAAGCGAAAATATACAAAAACTGCATCTCTGATCATGATGTACTGGGGATCCCTGGATCTGCCCCACTTCCTTCTCCCCTGTGAACAGCCTGCTTATTAGACTCCAGCCAAAGCCAAACAGCAATCACCGCTGTCCTGTGTGCCTTTAATGGAGGGAGACCTACAATCTCCAATGGTCTCCTTTGCCCGTCCTCTAAAGCCGAGAGCTTGTTTACATGAATCAGTAATGATGTACATCTCAGCAAAAACAGAGGACATGAGGAACATGGCTGGTTTAATCATCTAAGGAAAGTGAGAAGCAAAGACGGCAGGAGTAGAAGGTAATCTTATGCAGTGGCACTCTGGTGATATACCGGGGGGGGGGGCATTCTTAAACCATTTTAAAACAAAACTTCCTACAAAGAGCCTTGGCGACAGGGCATCAGCTTGCATGTTCTGATGTTACTGGGTAATCTGGTGTCTTTCCACAGTCTAAAACGCGTGTTTCAAGATAAACTGAGTAATATTCAAACAATCTTGCCACTGGTGAGGACTGTGTGCCTGATCTAGGGGGCTTTTCACCTTGTGCACAGCACTTTCTAGTATATGAATGGGTGTATGACTTTCTTCTGCTATTAGTGATCGTAAAAAACAAATAGATGAATAGCAAAAGCCGGCCAGCAGGTGGCCTAGTGGTGAAGGAACTTGATCTGTGAGAATATCAAATATGTCGAGATGGGGGGGGGGGGGGGGGGGGGGGGGTCCGCCCGGGGGAGGGGCCTGGTGAGCATGAGCCCACACCAATCTGAAGGTGTACTGAATGCATAAAGGACTCTCCAACAATGGGGCA
>JAACJT020000038.1:489563-511571 GCA_009936485.2 Gymnarchus niloticus
AGAAACACCGCAAACTGCCGTTATTAAGACTCACGTTCGGAAGGAAGACGTGCACGCGGAACATGCGCATTAACGCGTGCAATGAATTTTGGGCTGTCTTCAGTATCCATAGCAACCCGGTATACAAATGCGAACCTTCATGCCGAACGCGGACGTGAATGTTCCTCGTGCATGTCTGCATTCCGAATGCGCATCTCAATAATGGCAGGAATCACCCCCCCATAAGAGCACGCTTAATTCATATAGCAGTTCACAGTGATTATTTATCAGTGGTTTGACTTATTGCTCGTTTGAGTTTATATAAAATGTATTTATAGACATTTGTTTATAGAAACTTTCACAGAAAGTAGTTTGATCTGATGGTTAAACATCTGCACGTACACTTTTTGGCCACAAGATGGAAGCATGTCGGCAAGAACACTATTGCACTCATTCTACCGATGTTGAGAAAACCATTAATACATCGCAACTTTCTTTTTTCAGTGTGATGGTGTGCACCCTAGTCCAACTCTTTTGCCGGTCTGCAGTAAGTTTCTTCATATCCTAGCTTGAATGTGGCTCCTTGTCCAGTGTACAGATTCTCCCTAGGGACAATATGCTGCTCTATATGCCAGTTCTCCTAAATTTGACATGGTCAACACAGTTGAAAGCTTTGTTGTAATCAAAGCACATGCTGACCTCCTGCTGGTATTCCTTAGATTTTTGATTATCTATCATGCATGTGCAATGACGTCTCGTTCCTCAGCCTTTCCTGAATCTGCCCTGTACAGCAGGCAGTTCTTTTGTTAGGCAGACCTCTAATTTCTGTAGAATGCTCTTTAGGGACATGAGCTAGATAGCTTGCACACATTGTCAAATCTCCTTTCCAGGCATGCTCACTGGGGATGGGAGGGATTCTTGGGAGCTTGAGCACCTGTCCTCTTTGGCTAGGTCATGCCCTCTTTTCAGCCGAGCATCCGGCCCTCTATATAGTGATGGGTCAAGTGAGGTTCCAAAATCCGTGGTGGGTGAGTATTCTGAACAAACCAATCAACGCTGGTGTTAAACGAGGCTTCAAAACCTGTGGTGGGAGGGAGTACCCAGAACTATCAATCAATTCTGGTGACTGCCAGTATTGATTGTCAGTTCAGGATACTCCAGCCCACCATAGGTTTTGAAGCTTCATTTGTCCCAGAACTCCTCCTAGATATAACTCAGTCTCTTCCAATCAGTAGGTCATTGAGTCATTTTTCAAATTTGTTGGTAGAATTTGATCAACACTTTTATTAATCCATCTTCCATTGCTGTAATATTTTATTGCAATGCTATCCATCACTGTGTCTTCTGTTTAAGCAGTGGCTTCAGTGATCTGACCTCTTCTTCCATGTATCAATATGTCTTTGTTGTAAAGGACTTCTCTATTCCTCTGCGTGATCTTTGTTCCTGCAGTTGCTCATTCATATCTTTCAGAATACCCAGTCAAAGTTGGAGCTACTTGAGTCTTCTGAAAAACAGCCCATGTTTCTCCATGTTTATTTCCTTCTTCAATGAATTTACTGATGTTATTCTAATATTGGCCTTTATCCTTCCTGCTGGCTTTTCTCAGTTTATGGATTTCTGAATCATTATTCATTCTAGTCTTTCCAAAAAGTAGGGAAGTGATTTAACTTCTCCCTTCTTCCACGCAGCCCGAAATACTCTTTGCCTTTGTTACAGTAATCAATTGCTGCTGTCACAGTCCTATACTGTTGCTGCTAAATATAGTTTAATCTGGCACCTCTGCTAAAACCTACTTAGCAAGATGATGATAATGATTTCACTGGTCAAGAATGAACATGTAATTGAGGATTCCAGAAGCACAAGTAGTCGAACCTATACAAAAACAAAAGTAAGGGTGCCACCAGGCTTTTGGAGGGTGTTTTACTGTTCCAACTCTGGAGATGTGAGGGAGGCTTGAATCCCATCTGCTATCTGTGCATGTGAAGCACATGTCCTCCCACAGTCCAGTGACACGTGGTTAAGGAAAGTGGCATTCTTAAATTTTCCATAGTGTGCCTGCTGCATTATGGACTTGGCCTCCTGTCTATGGCGTTCTCCTGCCTCATACCAAATCCTGCGTGGAACTGACCCTGTACTGGATAATCACCTGGAAGATGGATAGGTAGATAGACCTTCCATGTAACAGTGACAGAATTCATATAACAGCTCAGTAGGAACCAAAATAATTGTGCAGTGTGCTCACAGAGACATAGGTCAGTGTTTCCTGAACTATTAAATATTGATTTTTCTCATTTCAATCGTTGTGAGAGGATCGGTGGTCTGCACAAAGAATCATGTAACATCAGAACTTACAGCAAAAAAAAAACACACTTTTGTTCCCTTCCTAAGGAGGTGGGATCACAGCAGCACCGATAAAAAAAAAAAAGGAGCCAGTCAGTTTGCAGCAGAAGATCAGGACTGCCCATTTGATCACCAAGCATTCATTACCAGTGGTACTCCCAAACTGGAAGCTTGTGGCTGATGTAAAGCACTATGTTTCCAAGGCCATCCCAGTCCTGGGACAAGACAGCCTAGACCTCTGTTAAAGGATTGGGATAAGTTAAGCAACACGAACAAGAGGCTCCCACACCCTGTTAAAGCAAATCTGGGGTGCCAACTTGTGTAATGCCTGTAAGGGGACGGGCCAGTGGCAAAAAAACTCGGAATAAACTGCCAAGGCAGGTATGGCCACTGCTTTATCCAGCTGGGGTTGAAAAGGCCAGGTAATATGCATCCTTCTGCTCAAGTACTGCAGAAGCTATTGTCAATCTTTACTGTACACTGTGACATCAGCTGAGGAGGCTGTGACCTGGGCAATATAAGAAAATACAGTCCATCAGTTCTCAAGTGAACGTTCCTTAGTGGGGTAAGTTTCTCTTTTAGGACTACAACGTATTGTACTTCATGTTCACACTGTTGTAGCCCCTCCGTGCAGTGCTGCTGTATAAGGTACAATACGACCTGCAGCCTAATACTTCAAACAGGGAGCACATAGTGGAGGACTGATTAACCTCAACAAATCACACCCTATAAACAGTCCATTGGTTTCTTCCAAACCAGAAGACTTTCCACAACAACCTGAATTTATGATATAAAGGATGCAGTTTTTTTTTTTTTTTTTTTTTTTAAAAGAAATTAAGTTCTGGTCATGCTTTATTCGAGAGGTGGTTAAAATCTCAGACCACAGATAGTATTTCATATGGGGAAAAGTTTTACTTCGTGATGACCTAGAATACAATTTCCATATCCAAATAGAAAAAATATAATTTTCACAAGACAAAGAAACTCCAACGGTAACACAATCTGTGTCACTTTAAAAAGTAAACACATTTACCCCACACTTAACACTAACTTAATACAAAATGCAGTCAACTATTAAAGTAAAAAAAAAAAAAAAGGGGGCAGAAACATGACAATCTAATTATCATGAGCAAAAAAAAGATAAACTGAGTATGTATTTTTATCAGCCTGGTTTTTAATAGTCAAACAAGTCAGGCAGTTTGGAAAGGACAATGTTCCCATCTCACCAAAAATTGGCAGCTCAAGGTGTACCTGTCCAAGACGGCATTCGGTGCCAGGGCACAGACAAGACAAAAAAAAATGGCGTGGGAGTCTATTTGACAAGAGGTCTGGTTTTGTCATCGTCGCCACACTGGTGGGCTTTGTATTTTTTGACCTCAGCCATATATTTAGTCCAAGCATCTCCTTTACCCGACTCAACCTGGAAAACGGGAGAGACTGATGATTAGCTTGTAGAAACATATCAGTGAGCTACACACTGGCCTTTAGGTACTGTGCAGTGCAAAAATCACGTGGAAAATACTGCTGATGCAGTGCTGATCTTGGGTCACCCCAACCCTGTCCAAGTGAAGCACACCATCAAATCTGCAGTACATTCATAAAGCAAACTACAAAAGAGGACAAAACATCCATCATATTCTGCACACAGCAGGGGAGTTACTAAGCCTGATGTGGGCAAGTCAGGTAATAGCATCACCAACATGTTTTTTGAGATACCGATTGTTTTATTACTGGTTGGGTTTTAACAATTGCATATTTCCTATGATCAACTTAATAACGCAAATTATTCATTTCACTAATCAAAATGAAAAAATAAACAAGACAGGCACCTCTGGCTCCAGTTTCTGCTTCTTGGCTACCATCCCGGTCTTGAGGGCCAATTTGGCACCGCCTCTCCGCTTGCCCACCTGGGTTGTAGGGGATAAAAGACTGCAACCGTTACTAGGGCCTTTCCAGGTGCACCGGTAATGACGGGAGATATAAAACACAGCAGCTGTGGGCTACAGTCACACGCCACCCGAGACACATGACAAATGCTACTCGATGCAGTCCCCCGCTGTCGTCACAACAAAGCTGAGTGGGCAACAAGTGAATGATGTGACAACATGGATTAACGTCTTCATCGGAATGGGTCATTTCCATACCAATATTTTGTAATGGTCAGGACATTAATATATTAAAATAAGAAAAAAAAAACTTGATAGTAATTAATTGTAGTGGCTAATTTGGTGTTTTCTAAGGTGGCTTTGTTTGATGAGACCCTCTTACTAGTCAGCAGGGTTAAATAGCATATGCCTTTTGGCTGTACGAAACGGGGTGACTAGATAAAAATCGAATGCTGCTAGTCGCCTGGCTTTTTAACATCACTGCGTTATTACTGCCAAACCCCTTACAAAGCTGGTCACGTTAAATGTCTTCTTCTCTTGCGCTGACCGCCCCTCTTCCGCAGATCTCTTTTCGCTCTGCTCTTGCTCCAGCTCCTTTTTCCTTTTCTCCTCTTCCATCTTTTTCTTAAACATTTCCATGAAGCTCCCGTCGTTGGCAAACGCGTTGCCCCCGGTCGCCTTGCAGGCAGACGGACTCGCAGGCGAGCCGGTGGGGCTGCTGCCGCTCGAATCGCAGCTGCTGCTACTCTGACTTGTTTTGATGCCGCTGCGCTTTGCGTCCATCGTGTTTACTTCTAAACCTCTTGTATTGTATATGCAATCACTTAAGTAACAACGCCGTAGGTGGTGTCTGGAGCAGTGTCGATCCTGCGGTATCTATGTAGTTAGCACAGTAATGCGCGACCCCACCCGCTCCTAACGGCCAACTCTACCGTCAGCTTATCTAATGACGTTTTTATAAGGCGAAATCAAAGTCGCTGTTTGTATCTTTACGTGTAGCAGTTAAAAGACTGGATGACAGCCACATCGAGCATCACTACAGATGGATGAACCGCACGAAACATACAGATAGCCGTTCAGCTACAAGCCTGGCTATATAAGAGATGGGTTGAATTATTCACTTTCTAAAAAAGTAGTTTTGCGCTTTTCACAAAATCTAAACTAATGTCAATAGATTCGATGGTAATAACGCTGTTCTTTTAATTAATTTCGTCAAAGTTTGTGAGAACCCCTCTGCAGACATCCACCATCTTTGCTTTCACGAGAGTGAGTCTTTGTTGGTGTCTGTGGCGGGTTCTGAACGACTCCTGAACTCACTACTGCCACCTACTGTACTGGAGCCACATATTTCTGGCACTCCTGTGGCAACGTTTCCGGATTTGAGCGTATTAGAAGCTACAGGCAGTCTGTTGCAAAAATACCGAAAATGGAAATTTCCATAGGCTGTCGCATTATTGTTCATTTCCCCAAACAACTATGGCATTAGGTTTCTCAAACAAAACACTCGGTTTATTCACTCACAACTGAAACTGAAACGCAGCGAAGAGCCAAGATGTCGGCGCTTCCGGTTTCATGACGCCTCCGACTTAAAGGGTTCTGCGGTATGCCATCTTTTTTTTGTAACCCGCTCCGCGTTAAAGATGGCAGCCGCTTTGGACGAAGAGTTCGAAGATGCGCCTGACGTAGAGCCACTGGAACCGACGTTGAAAAATATAATTGAGCAGAAATCCCTAAAATGGATTTTTGTGGGGGGGAAAGGCGGTGTTGGGAAGACAACCTGCAGGTAGGGTGAGATAAGGCTAAACCAACGGTCTGCATAATGACACATTGCTTTTGAAAGGCATTACGAAGTGTTTATACGTTACCTGTTACGTCTACTTTAGATTAGTGATAGACAGAACCGTTCAGAATTAAAGTTTGTTCATTATGTTAATACACCAGCATAAGGGAATATTTCATTTCAATATTTCAGTTGACAGGTGTACACACACTAACCGGTGTTACTGGTTCCGTCCGTCCTGGCAGCCTTTTAAGGATACATTTTTACTGAGGCTAGGACCTGTCTTAGCTTTTAAAACCTTTACCGAGGGGAACTGGTCCGGGTCTCGACAATTTATTGCTAGGAGGAGGGATCATGATTTAAAAAAAAAGGGGGGGGGTGGGGGGGACTTGCAATAGTGACGCTGCAAAAGGTAAGACGGTGGCAGTGTCCGCTTTAGTCATGTAGAGGGACCTGGCCGGGTCTGGCCCGTGCCTGTGAGCTTCGGTACTTAAGGGATTGGAGATAAGTTACCGTATAGAAGAGAGCAGACATGCACATTCAACCAAAACCTGCGCTTCTCTATAGTGTGTAAATACCTTCACGGCAGGTTAATTGTTGCTACAGTTTGGCTTTCGTTAAAGACCATTTGGTGTGTAAGGGATTAACACATGGTCCTGTCTGCTGGTTTAGCTGCAGTTTGGCTGTGCAGTTGACCAAGGTGCGGGAGAGCGTGCTCATCATTTCCACGGACCCTGCCCACAATATCTCTGATGCTTTTGACCAGAAGTTCTCCAAGGTGCCCACTAAAGTGAAGGGTTATGATAACCTTTTTGCCATGGTTAGTACTCCATCTGTTCACTACTACAACTGTGGTCTGGATGAATTTTCCTTCTGGGTTTAACTGTCCACTGTAGCATAATATTAATGGCTTTTTTTTCTTGAATATAAGCAGCATTTACATCCATCTTTATTACGCTGTTAAAAACCTAGAGTAATATCTGACATCTATCACCTATACTTATCATAACTTTAATATTAAATAATCAGCTTGTTCATTAGCAGGGTGTATTCACTTGGAATCTTGCGTTTGATAAGATCCCCCATCTAATGTTCCTTGCATGCAGGAGATTGACCCCAGTCTTGGGGTGGCTGAACTCCCGGATGAGTTCTTCGAGGAGGATAACATGCTGAGTATGGGCAAGAAGATGATGCAGGAAGCCATGAGTGCCTTTCCCGGCATTGACGAGGCCATGAGCTACGCAGAGGTCATGAGGTCAGCTTCCCCTCCTCTTGTAAATAATCATGGCTGCTGGTGATGGGCACCCCCTCTTCCCTGACCATAGTGCAGGAGCCCCTGAAGGGATGATAGGTGTACAGTTGCCTCACACCTTCAGAGTTGAAAGTTCGATTCTCATCTTTGCTCTGTCTGTGTAGCATGTGCATGTTTTCCCTTGTCACGGTGGCTTCCTCTGGTTAGGTTAGTGTTTTTTTTTTTTTTTTTTTTCCCTCCCTTCTCTCTTCTGAGCCCTGACTCTAGCCCCTCTCCCCTCTGCCCCTCTCTAGGTTAGTGAAAGGAATGAACTTCTCGGTGGTGGTGTTCGACACAGCCCCCACCGGCCACACGCTGCGCCTGCTGAATTTCCCCACCATCGTGGAGCGTGGTCTGGGTCGGCTCATGCGGATCAAGAATCAAATCAGCCCCTTTATCTCGCAGGTTAGCCACCCAAACGCTACACACCAGCATCGTGCCCACACGGCTGTGAGGGGAGGTTCACATCTCTGTAATACCTGTTGCATTGTGGGATTTTCAGCATAGTCCAGGGTGATTTGAAGACTTGCCTTTGTACAGATGTGCAACATGCTGGGTCTGGGGGAAATGAATGCCGACCAGCTGGCCTCCAAGCTAGAGGAGACGTTGCCAGTCATCCGCTCCGTTAGTGAGCAGTTCAAGGACCCGGTAAGTGACCTTGTCCTGACTTGTGGTGATATTTCTGGTTCCTGTCCCCAGTGCAGCCCTCCTACTCACCACTTAACCCAAATTTCAGAAAAATATCTAGGCAAACGCAGTACCAATTTCAGTGGCAACATGTTAAAACAGCAGAGTGACCATCTGGGTTTCTGCCTGGCTGTTCTCGCAGGATCAGACCACGTTCATCTGCGTGTGCATCGCCGAGTTCCTCTCCCTGTATGAGACGGAGAGGCTGATCCAGGAGCTGGCCAAGTGCCAGATAGACACTCACAACATCATTGTCAACCAGCTGGTGTTCCCTGATGCTGAGCGACCCTGCAGGATGTGTGAGGCACGGCACAAGATTCAGTCCAAATACCTGGACCAGGTGAGTCCCGCTCATGTTCATGGCGGTTTCTCTCGTGTGCAGGGCTTTGGGGCCCCTCTTTTGCAAAGGCAGGGCTTAGAGCTGCTTGAAGTAGGGGAGAGGTGTTAGTGAGAATATGAGGGCACAGAGGTAGTGAGCATTTGGATTAAGCCTTCTGTCACGGAGCCAGTCTAAAATAAAGATAATCCAGACAGCCTGCATGGGTTAACTTGCCTACGTTTTTGCTGTTCTACAGATGGAAGATTTATATGAAGATTTCCACATTGTCAAGTTACCCCTGCTACCCCATGAGGTTCGTGGGACAGATAAGGTTAACACTTTCTCTCGGCAGCTCCTGGAACCCTACAACCCTCCCAAAAAGTGACACTTCCCAAGTTCGTACCAGCTGTCATGTCACCACGTGACCCGATTGCTACAGAAGCACTACAACCACACCACGTGACTTTTTTTTTTTTTTTTTGTCATCCACTACCCCCCTTTGGATGTTTCTTGAGAGGAAAATTTTTCCTACAGCGTTGGTGATGCATCTTTTTTTGGGCAGCACCATAATTAAAGTATAGCTTTACCCCAGTATTGAGCAGTTCCTTGACTGCCCCACAGTGGAGGGATGGGTGGGTGAGTGACCCCTTTTTGATTGTGTTCTGATCCTATCAGGTGGGGGGGGGGGGGCAGGGCGAAGCTCGTGGATACAGCCCCTTGAGTGTTGTACCTCCACCGTACATGAACTGCAACCTTTCACTGGACACACATGGTGTTGGTTGGCATGTTTACTAATTTTTACATGTGTAAATATATCAAGAATTAAATGTATGCATAAATTAATCAGTGGGGGAAGTCCCCCCCCCCCCATTTAGATGTTTCAGCACAAACTCTGCTTCCACTACTCAAACAGAAATCCACTTACACATAATGGGTTGTATTACCAACAACAAGCTAACTGGAATCAGAATTATGGTCCAGCACTCTACAGTACAGCTGCATCGCTTCCAGGCCCCTTGAAATGAGAATGAAGTGGGCCATGGTGCGAGGCCCCTGGGCACCTGTGTCATTGGAACTTCTGTACAGACCAGCATTCCAACAATGCAACCTCCATTCCATTAGGACGCATGTCACACCAGCAACATAAATGGAGTGACACTGAGGAACTTGTGTATTGTTTGTGTTTTCCTTACTCAAGAGCAGGAGAGAGAAGCATTTCAATAAACAAGCTGAACGATAGCCTGGGGCTGACATCCCATACCCCTGTAATCTGTTTATTTTTACTACCCAAACCATGACTGACATTCAGCACACAGCTAGTTTACCTACACTAGTTCTTCCATTTAAATGACATTTAAAAAAAAAAAAAAAAAAAAACTACTACATTTCCTAGTTTAAACGTCATGACAGCCTGCAGCCAGTCAAAAATAATCTTAAAAAATGAAGTCCAGTGTATTGCAGGCCCAATGAAATGAGGTACAGAGTGCTTTAGCATTATGTATTATAAATACAGCACCATTGCTTTCATGTCCTCCAACAGCAAGTGTCATGCAGTACTTCTCACAGCCTACACACACCGTTCTGGAACATGGTGTGATAAAAACAGCATGTTACTATGCAAATGCTACAGTCTTCAGAAATCCAGCAAATCTTCACCACATTCAACTGTGACCCTTCAAAGTAAGAGGCCTCCATTACATCTGTATTTTGTTTTTGATCTTACATCCAGCGAAAAAGGCTGGTGTATGTGGTTCTAGTCACAGGATTTCAACTGTTTAGAAAGGCAGTAAACTTAAATAACTAAAGCATTTCTTTATCAAATAATACTTTCATAAATGGCAAAAAAAAATAAAACAGATCCATGCAAACAGATATTCCAGATACCCCTTCGGTTTTTAGGTAAAATAAATGTGTCATAGAGTAGCACGGTGAACTTAAAAGATGACTTCGAAGTGATGATCTCAGAATTGGGTTAGCTGCCTCTACTGCTGGGTCTGTTCACTGTCAGCAACAGCCAGGCAGAGATTTACAGCCCTGCTTGCATCACCAGTGGTCTGTAACACACTACACTTTCCATTATACTTTTAAATATACATGTACATTACGACAGCCCAGAGGCTACTTAGAAAACACAAAACAGACGCATTACAAACTCTGCTGCAGACTCCTAAATAATACAAAAGATTTCAGATATTATTTCATGGATAATGAACAGAACTTTGAGGAAAATCCATTCCCCAAACTGAATACTAACATCTCTGTGGGAATATGTAACATTCCCCAAGTCTTCAAAGCTTCATAAAATTTAAAATTGATACTTTGTAAAAATGTGCAGAGCAACATCATAAAATTCACAAGAATCACTACATCCAGGGAGCGTTTGGTTCCACGTTCCCTCTTTGAGTGACTTGTCGCGGGTCTGCTTTTCAGTTTATGACCACTACTGAGTGCCTGTAACAGTCGAGTACTGCAGATGTTGATGATATCCACAAGGGGGCAGCCAACGTCTTTTTCAAAAAGCAAACACCGGTATGAGGAGGGATGTGCACAAATCCAGATCTGGGCAGTGAAGCTCCCTACCTCCTTGTACCATCACCTCCCCATTCTTCTCTTCTTCAATCTCACACCTTCCCCAGCTTCCCTCCCTCCTGCCGAGCCTGTAACCTGGAGGCCAAGCCTCTCCTGGCATTGGTGGACTGCCTCTGTTGGGCTAGGAAGGACTGGCCCTGCATTGGAGACCCTGACCAGTTGTTAGCCACCTTCTGGTGCAGAGCCATGCCCTGCGAAGTGTAATATGAAGACAGAGATAGTGCCACAGCTCCCACCACTTCCTAAATCATTGTATTTCACCCTTCTTACAAAGCCCAACGACATAGCAGTCATCTTATCCACACACACTCACCATGCTGTACCAGGCGTTAATAATGATCCTTTCCTCTCGGTCGTGTCGAGACTGCTGAAGGAAAGAAGCAGAGGTAGAGAGAACTGAAACACTGTCCTGTCTACTCCAGCCCACCAGGGGGCGCTTACCTCGAGACCCTGAACCTTCTGCTTCTTCTCAGTCAGCTGCCTTTTCGGCACTCGTGTCTCAGGTGCACCCGTCATGGCCGAAGGCCCAGGGTCCAGCGTCTCAGTCACCTGCTGGCCAAATGCACCTCTGTCACAGTGTCACCCAGGAGTCTGGACCAGGATTGGACACACTGAGCTGGCCGGAGAGTACATGTGTGTTCGCTCCCTCGCTCACCGTATGGACTTTCTCCATGTAGTGCTGCTCTATCTGCTTCATGTCCTTGTCCTTCTTTCTCAGCATGTCCTGTAGCTCTGCCATCTTCCTGGCCACTGGAATGGAGGGGAGGGTGTCGTTACCCGAGATGAACCATCAGAGACGGGAAAGCTGAGTAAAAGTCCTGGGAAAGGGTGGCTTACTACTGCTGTCCGCATCAAAGTCCTCCTCCTTCTGAAGGTCAGAATGAGCTTCATGGAGCTTCTCCCTGTGAAGACAGGCAGACAAGATCACATGACTACAGGCCAGTACGGTGCAGCTCACTCACAACAAATGAAAGGAGATCCCAGGTCCTGAGTGAGATGCCAGGGGAAAACATGCTAAGCATGTCTACTAATAATAAGACATTCATATTCAACAGCAATCCTTATTACCAAAAAATCTCGGTGCTTCACCATCAAGGTAAATTTAAAGGAGTCTCTGAAATCAATAAGCTTGCTCAAAAAAATAACAGGTTTTAAGGTAAGGGATTCCAAAGGTATATGCAGCTTAGCATGGACAGAGCCAGAGGTAGACACAAGTGGTACTCAAGTATATAGTTGTGGCAAAAAAAAAAAAAATCACTTACCTCACTTGTAAAAATGTCTTGTGTTTCCAACTTCCATAAAGTTTAACAGGTATGCATGTGTGCGGTTGTGACAGAAAAAACCCACACATTATAATTATTTTGCTATGAATAGGTCTCTGTGTAGCACATATGTCAACCTCTGGACACAATCTTATTTTGACATTACAGGGGTAAAAACCAAAGTGCTGTCTTTAAGCTCCTGTGGCCTTGGAGATAAATCATCGCTCAAGTTGTATTTTTACTATGACTCTAGGTGTGCTGTTTCTCTGATATTAACTGGAAGGTTGTTTCATAAGAATATACCCGCATTGTCGTTGAAAGACAGGAAACCTAACTTACGCACTCTCCTCCGATTTATTCTTCAGCAGAGATGGCTGCGGGGGGGAGGGAAAGAGGCATGAACATTTCAAATGAAGCTAGTGACATTTAAAAAGGACATCAATCAAGCAGGCGGCATCCCGGCTATACTGAGGATGGCCTGGTGGTCGACAGGGACACACACTGAGGCCTACAGCAACAGCAGCATGTCACAGCAGCACACAGCCAGAGAGCGCCCTACACTCACATCCTCCATCTTGGAGCTTCGGACCTGCAGGGTCCTCTGCAGCTCCTCTAGCTGGGAACGGAGCTCCGAGATCTGCTTCTGGTTCAGCCTGGAAGTCAGAGGGCAGGAAGGGGTGAACTGGCGAGGCGGGGAGTGAAGCTTACCAAACACAAACACACACACACACACACACACACACACACACACACACACACGGGTTTTATTCACTTCTCTGATGTGTGTTGAGCAGAGCAACACGCTCCAATCGGTGTGTGTCAATCAGCAGCTGAGAACACACACACACACACACACACACACACACACACACACACACACACACACACAGCTCCCTGTCCTTCTGCTGCCCAGAATACATCCCACGCACAACGCCAGACGGTACTGGTCTTCACAAACACCTCCCCCACATACACAGGCACAGCGGCACACACTGAGCACGCTCCAATCTGCCCGCTCCAGCCCACGCAAAGTGTTTGCTCCCTCTGGAGTGGGGATGAAGTGCATATTGATGAGTTACCTCGTGGACAGTAACTAGGTGATTTTCTGTTCGAATAATGACTTCTATTCCAAACAATAAAATGCAGTGTGACACACACACACACACACACACACACACACACACACACACACACACACACACACACACCTATCCTGGCTCTCCAGGGCATCATGGCTGCTCCTCGACGCCTCCAGCAGGGAGGTGAGCTCTGACAACTGGTGCCGGTAGCCGTCCTCCTGGGTGCTCAGCATCCGGTTCTCGCTCTGCAGCCTCACCAGCGTCTCCCTGCTCATGGCAAACGGGCACGAGCTCACAGGGGTCCCCAGCATGCAAGGTGGAGCCACCAGTTTTTTTAATTAGCACTATAAAGTGGGGACCCGAGCGTATTAGGGTGGCCTCCGCGTCATCCCAGGCGGCAGATGCTCACCTGAACTCTGCAGGAATCATCTCAGCTGCCAGCGTTCCCAGCGAGTCGCCACACAGGCCGTCTGCGGAGCAGTGGACGGCAGAAACACACGTTCAGCTTCGGACACCCGCCTGACAGCAGTGCTGGCTGCAGGGACGGGCCATACCTGCCTGCCTGAGGTATGCCTGCTGCACCTGAGCGCACCGCAGCTCCTCGTTGGTCTCCCGCAGGGTGTCCCTCTCTGAGACCAGGCGCTACAGGGACAGACGGGTCACTCCGTGTTGGGGGGGGGGGGGGGGGGGGGGGGGAGAGCGCCAGGGGGAGTCACGGCAGAGGGTTCACCTGAGCATAGCTGCGAATGGCAGTGTGATCCTCCTCAGCCCTGAACACGCAGTGCTCCGTCACCTTGCTCTTGTCGGCATCATCAATTCGAGTGCCCCCTGGAGCTGGGGGCAGTTGTGGGTAGGGTAAGAAGCACAGGGATCAGCGTGCTGGATTCTAGATCCTAGGAGAAAAGTCAGCCATTTCAATTGCAACAAACATGCTCAGAAATAAAATGGCTGTAACAGGTGTGTGTATGTACATATATATTTAAGCCTCAGTTTCCATGGCGACACTGTAGGAAAATGAATCATGATGAAAAAGCCTTTCATTCTTAAACTGGAATTTCAGACCTCACAGATTGCTGATTTGTGTCTATACTCCACGGCGAGAGTTCGACTGGGTAAGAGTGCCACCACTTCCAATGTGACACCTGCTTAATTTCCCCGCCCACCTAAATAAAGACAGCTTGTCATTGTCATAAGTGAAACTCAAACTGGCTCTCAAATTCAACCCACCCACAGAATGGAAAAGCAACCTGAAAACACAACATGCAGGCATACTGTGCCAAAACACACTCGATGGATTTAACCCCCCCCCCCAAGAGGTCAGTGTTGGGGAACAGCAAATACAGGAATCTGTCAGTAGTTATCTGCCAAGGGACAGTAGTGTGATACAGAATAAAGAAACAGTACTGTAACTGTTATTGCCACAGAGTACTGTAAGTAATCCCGAATTGCCCTTTAGGGATTCATACAGAATCAATCAGTCAATCAATCAATCGTCTGATAGCAGAAGCAAACTATAATGAATTTAACAGTACTACCAGTAATAGATGTGAGGGATAGGCAGGAATATTTTTGGGACTCATGATAAAAAACCTGAAAGCAGCATGACTGTTCAGAAAGGGCTCTGCTCTGGGAACCTTGAGTTGAATTTGTCACCTGACATGACCCTATAAACCATCCAACAGGAGGGTAAGTCACTTTGGCTAAGTCAGGGCTTTTATCCATCAGTAAAGCCTACGTCTTCAGTACACACTTCCTCCTTGAGGTCACTTGCATAAATTTATTTATTCAGCAGATGTTTCTGTTTACATGACAGGGAAATGAGGTGAGCTTGTGAGCAAAGCTGGGTCAGGCAACATCCAGCACCCCTGGGGGACCTGAGCTTAAAGGTCTCGTTCAAAGACCCGACATCCATACGATTATTCTGCCAGCCATGGGATTCAGAGACCGCTGACCTTCTGGACATGGGCACAGATCCCTAACCCATTTGTTTGTGAAATGGCGGTAAAACTCCTCTTAAGTTAAGCAAGTGACCCGACCTGGACCAGATCACTAGGATGACAAAAAAGGGAAACATGCAGCAACGCAGTTAACACTAAGGTGTCACAAATGAGTGACAGCTAAAATAGTGCTAAAGGTTCATTTGAGGCTAAGCACTTTGTTCAAGGGTACAATAGCAAACTCCTGTCAAGCATGTGAACCAGCAACCTTCGGCATCACACGTGAATGTGCCAGGAAAGCTGACATGTACAAACGCGCATGACAGAGGCCCGGGACCCAGAGGTGATCAAAACCAACATCATCTCCTCGTTCCGCCATCACCTGCAGGGAGCCTCAGCGTGAACCCAGCTCTGAGGTTTCTTAACTTTATTAGTGGCTAATGGGTTTGAGTGTGACAGATCTCTCCGGAAAACAAGCCAAACCCCGAGAGATTACAAGATAGCAGGAACAGGTTGGAGCAGCATCGTTCTCAGCGGCCTTGGGTTCCCGAGATTACTCGGCGCTAAACCAGAGACCCTGGCAGTACTAGCTAAATAGTATGTGTACTACAGGCTTCAAAATCCTCATATCATATAAATATCATATGTATCATAAATGGTAAAATAGAACAGGATTTGCAGTAACATGTAGTAAACACTGTCTTGAAAGGTTTAAATAAGCCTCTATAGTTGAGTTTTTCTCCTTCAGAGGCCAAAGTCTACATGGCTAGGGTAAAATTTGAACCCTGACGGACAATATCTAAAAATATCTCAAAATTTACCAACCAAACACAAATAGAAGTCAATGACAAAAAAAAAAAAAAAACCCTAATAATTAACTTAAATGGTCTTCTTTTCAGAAAAGAGGACTTAAGCCTTCATGGGTGCCAAGCTGGCCCAGTTTGGTCCACGCTGAGTGGGCCTGTACCCATTCCTTCAATTAGCGCCATAATACTGCGTAATCTGCCACAGCCCTGCCTCAATCACTTTGCCCTAGCTTCAGTTGCAGCTTCCTGGGCCTGACTGGTTCCAGGTTCCCCTTCTCCTGAGTCTGTAGGCCAGGGACTGGACCCCTGGGCCCTGACAGGCAGCCACACGACTCACCGAGCATGCTCCCAGCGATGAGGATGTCAAAGAGGGTGTCGGCATAGCGACGGTAGTCAAGCTTTGACCCAGTGGCATCCAAGAACTTGGCTACGGCGTCCAGGTCCCCGCCCACTTCGTTGAGGCCCACAACAATTGTATCTCGGAAGACCGTGGGCTCAAATTTCTCTTTTTCATCTGGATAAAGAGGGCAGAGAACGGAGCATGAAGAGGAAACAACTTGCCTGACCTCAAAACAAAAAAAAAACAAAAAAACAAAAAAAAAAAACTGCTTTTATAGCCCATGTCAAATTCCTGCCTGCAGGGCTAATGCTAACCCTACCCGGAACTTGTGCTCCTACAGTTGTGTCCAATGACATTGCTCAAGCTCCCACAATCTGGATTGCTGTGATTCCAGTGAACATCCATTTTATGGCTGTGAAAGGAAAGACTGCACACAGCGGATGGATAACGGGCTAATTCATTCAGCAGCTTCACGAGTTTAGCACACATTCCTCGGTCATTTATAATTAAGGTACAGCACTGACTTCTAGGGGTGGAGACTGATAACCCAGAACCCTTTGACCTGAAATGGCACCCAGACTGACAGGGTATTTAATGATTGAGTGTAATCCTTTAAGCTTGTTGAAGGAGAGCACAAACGTGGGCCACTAGCTGACCATGCATGGGAGAAAAACAAAACCCAAACAGAAGCAAACAAAACATAAAACCCCTCCTTGAAAAATGCTGGCTTCTTCCAGTTTCTGATTGATTACTTGCATGTCAAAGGTTATTAAAAAGTATGAGAGGTTCTTAAGCAGAATGATGCCAAGTTGTATTAAAACACATCTGGTCCTCACTGAAGTAAACAATCTTTATTTTAACCGTGTGGCCACTTTGGTCCTGGTTTCATGCCTGATCAATGACACAAAGCTCTCAGACTGTTGCTGAGAGCTTATGGGCTTTGTAAATTCGCATAATCACAAGTTCCGGGCACTTAACCGCAGCGCCACGAGGTTTTCAGAAAGGAACTGTCCACTGCCAAGAGACAGGAACCCTATTAACAATAAAGAAACTTCTAGAACGACAAGACCGTGTGTGTGTGTGTGTGTGTGTGTGAGAGAGTGTTTTTGGGAACAAGGCAGAGTTTTGTACTCGTACTTTCAAAATTTATCTCCATCTTCTACTTAAATCTGTCCAGTGTTGTCGTGGTCAAAGCTACATTCTTGTGCAGATCTGCCCATTGACAAACGGTCAAGAACGGGAGAGGCACTTTGAAGAACTCACCCCGTTTCCTGGTCTTGAACCGCTGGCCTGTTAGCACTGGCTTCTGCTGCTTACCGGAATTCATAAAACTCCTGCGTGAGACAATGTCACAGGTCTATGAAGAAATCCATACATGTACCCATAGATACGTCCATCCAAATTCACTTAGTGCTTATCCAGTACTGTGTCACAGGGAATGTGGGGTATATCTCAGGAAGTACAGATCAGGAGAATACCAGCCCAACATAGGGCGCACACACACACACACACACACACACACACACACACACACACACACACACACGATGGGCAATTTTGAAAGACCAGTTCACCTAACCACATGCTATTGGGACTATGGGTGGAAACCAGAGTACCCAGAAGAAAGCAGAGCAAGCACTGGGAGAACATGCAAACTCTCCACAATCTGGAAATTTCTATTGGCCCTCATATATGCATTAATGCTGCCATCAGGTTTGTTTTCCAATAAACATCAGATGGGGGTAAAGCTGGTAAAATAGCCCAACCCCCAGCACCTGCATGCAGTCAATAGTGACCTTGCAGGCCTATTCACAGCAGCTTGTTAACAGGACATCAGGTTGTCTTTAATCCAGCACTTCCCAGCCAATGGTGCTCCTTAGCACACATCGTTCCTCTTTCAACTGGGCCAAACCGGGCATCGGTAAGCTGCTAACTCGCCACTCACCCCTGTTTACCGAGGTGAGCAGGACAGAACCTCGTACACCGTGTCTATAAATAGCACCAGATGGACTGCCCGGAATCGGGGACGCGTGTCAGATTACGGCAAAGGCACGGGTGACCGCTGCGGTCCAGCTTTGCTAGCTTTCAAACAGCTGGCCGAGACTTTAGATACACTGAACCCGAAGCTGCGAAATACAGTGCCACTGAGGTACAGGAACAGAGCCGTTCGGAGGTGCATTGGTTCAGGACTCCAGAAACATTCAGTCAGCGGCTCTCTCACTGGACACAAGCTGTACCTATATAGAAAAAAAAGTTTCCAAAGAATAAGTACAACATCTTCATTAGGAAACTAATGGTTGTGGAGGGGCATATAGTATGTGAAAATTCTCATTTTAATTCTTATTAATTTCATAACCAGAAGCTGAGAATCTGAACAGCCTTAACGATTCTGAGACTGAGGAAAAAAAAAAAAAGTGTTTGAGCAGTGTGGTGGGTGTAATGACTCGTGCAGGAATGGTTTGGTATGATTGGCTGCTGTGAAAAGACTGACACCCCTCCCCACACACCGCTGGGAATTGAGAACTGGAAATGAAGGGTGTGAGCTGGGCGGAGCAAGACACTGCAAGTAGATGTGCAATGCACACCTCCCCAAAAGAGCTTTAAAGGAATCACTGCACATCTCCACAACACAACCCTGAGAGTCACACGCACCTCCCTGATGGAGTCTTCTCAGAGTCACCGCACACCTCAACCACAAAGCCTTCCCGGAGTCACCGCATTCCACATATGAACTGGTTGTGCTAGATTTGTTGACCTGCACACAGTCATGGGGTAAAATTATCCATCCCAAATGTAAGTCAGAAAATGAAAATGATGAAAATCAGTGGCAGGTTTCTAGATCCACCTGGCACAAACACTACCCTGATGTTTCAAGCTTGTTAACAGTTTAGCACTGCGCTGTAACAGGTAGTGGGTATCACTAAAACCACAGTTCTGCTCTTTATGTTAAAAAGTCTTCTTGTTTACCGTAAATAATCACAACTGTCATATCATTTAAGTGAAAGCTATAATAATACAGCACTGATACATTATGCAGCATATGAAAATACAGAATAATTGATTCAATTCTTTTTTAGTGTCAAATTCTTCCTTTATTAATAAACTGAAGACATGAAGGTCAGTTCATAACTTGGTGAAAAATGATATGTGGATGAAAGGAGACAGAAGGGAATGTTTTATTTGATTCACCGTGAAGTTATTCCACAACATTACTGTATATTATAAAGATAATTTACAATCCACCCAGGCCTGACTCCAGTAGGGCGGACCACGGGATTCTCCAGAGGGACCGGGGTCATTTGGGTTAAAGAGCTCAAAAAATAAATCTTAAATTTCTGGATGGCTTCCTTCCTATTGCAATAGGAAAAAATAAAATAAAATCTATGTCATTTGGTGGCATTTGTCCAGTCTTGGGGACGTCCCAGCTCATGACTGCCTGGGCCGACACCCCCCAAAAAAATCCCAGAACAGGATCTTGACTGACTCCTCATTATTTTATTGCCTAATGTCTGTGTGTATTTTTTTCCCCCCACAGTCAAGCAAAACTAAATTGTCAACGGATACCCCAGGCAAAAAGAGTGCACTATATATCCCTGCAGGGTCTGATCTCTGTGCAGAGACTTTGGCCCCCGGGCAGTTGGAAGGGGGCTAGCGCCTGCACAGAATCCATGCTACAACAGGCGCTGGAATTGTGTTTCGCCTAAGGGACTGGGCTGGTGCATCTCTTGTAATTGGGGGTGGGGGGGGCCCAGTGACATCTCCTGCAAGCGCAGTGACAGCACACAGACACTTTTAATGAAGTACTTGGCAGGCAGATCAGGCTGGTACAGCCCTGAAATGTTAATCTGATGACTGAACTGTGACATTTCTACACAATTGTCATTATTGTAGAGACTGTGCTTATATGAGGTGACTAACAAAGCAGATAATTGTGGTCATAGACCAATACAAAAAAGACACAAAGTCATCATCCCATGTGTTCATTATGTTTTCAAATCTTGTAATCTAGCAGTTGAAATGCAGTAGAACATTTCATCTGTCACTTGTTGACAGTGGTGTGTCTAAAATACCAAAAATTTAACTTTTAGAAATTTTGGCACTTTTTGGATATATGTTCGAACAGTGTGAAGAAAACTAGTTTTTCCCCCCACAGATCCATAAAACTAGTCTACTCCTGAATCATTTCTTAAATAAACAGAAAATAAATATAAAATCCTAAAGAGCAAAGATGTACATTCATAAACAAGCTTTTTATGTGACACGTTGATGCTTGTTCCCCATTCAATTGTCAGGAAATCACAGCAGACTGATTGCACATGCAACGCAAAAAGATGACGGTCCAGAGGGTTAATGTGTTTTACAAACAGACCTACTCTGGACATTCAAGTTGGCGGTTATCTAAAGTAATTTATGTGGACAAGTATGTACACCAAAGGGTGTGGAACTCATGGAGATGGGCAGTACAGCCACCCCCCACACAGTCAAGAAGCAGTAATGACGCTTCACTTCTCAAGGCACAGGAGTAAAATGACCGAAATTCCCAATGCTATTACCTATAGTACTGGAGCTCTGTGTGAAGATCCAACAAGTCCATTACATGCCCCACACAGTGCCCACAATCCTGACTACCCTAACCAAGCTGGTACTTTTTTAATTCTCATGTTTCACACTGTATTCCTTGCATTACTACTTGTGTTGTGTTTACTGTGTGTTTAGATGCTGGAGTACGGTAATAGACCCCTTGTCTATCAGTCAATCCAGTGTCAAATCTGTTCTTGGATTGATAGCGGGTTCTGTTGGGTTAGGTCATTAACGACTTTATTGCTTCACAAAGAGCAACATAAACGAGTATATACCAATTGAAATTAATTGATAAGGTCCACGATCTACTGTTTTCAACTGGACTTTTCACTGGGGGGGGGGGTGACCGTGAACTAAGACTAAAATATCTACTGGTAACGTAAATAATACAAGTGATTCAGTAATTCAGTGTTAAACAACGATGATCAGTGGAATCAGGTAAATGAAAATGAGTGTAATCCAGAATAAAGCTTGTCTAGATACTGATGTTATATCAATCAGAATGACAGCCTATATGTAAGGTGAAGCATCTGACTGGATGCTGGCATCCTATGCAGCCTTCATCCAGGGAATATACTGCCTCTGTAACGTGGAACTACCCACCACAACTTTCAGATGTCTATACATAAATATTCACATCTGATGGGAGAAATGACTCAATAGATTTTCATCTTTGTGTGCCAACATCTAATGTAGACTAACGCAAGCCTTCGTCGTAATTCTGACAGCGACACAACGAGCGGCTTTTTTCAACTTTTTAAAAATCTAAAACAGAAACGATAACAGAATTTAAGGACCGTTGTTGCAAATTTTCAGCAGCTTACGATACGTTTTAAATAACCCAGCTCTGCCGTAATAATAACAATTCAACCTTCTCATCAAAGCCTTAAATATAATATTTTAGTGGATGTGAACAATCATCAGGCTTGAAAAAATATATATTTTTTTAATGTAGCTTACAAGCCGAGGTCTATTAAGCATTTGTACAGACGGCACAGTGACTTCACAGATCATTAAACACATGTCTGTCCTGAATAAACACAATACTGTTACCTTGTTACCTTCTTACCTCGCTGTGGTTAACCGCGGTAACAAGTCGCTACACCCAGGCTGACACGCACCATGTACGCAG
>JAACJT020000038.1:517491-546097 GCA_009936485.2 Gymnarchus niloticus
GTCAGGCTACTTAAACTATAACATATTTCTCGTGTTATGAGCTGTGTGAGTATGAGGAAAAGCTCTGCTTTGAAACCGTCCATGATAATATAATTCAGAACAGTCCCCTCTCGTGTTACTGGAATATAAAAACAATCCTCCAGATAACAAAACACTCAGACTGTCTCTGATACTGTCCGCTAGGAGAACTTAATGTTGGGATGGTCTGTATCTTGGCATGGAAGCTTGCAGTATCTACGGAATGCTGCTCGGTGCTGTATTGTGATACTGCTGGAATCTTGTACCGGTTCTTTGATCCTTCCTGAGGACGATCAGTATGCCATACCTAAGTGTGAGAAGATGAGGTGTCAAGTCGTGATGCAGTTCATAGTATCAATAAACTAAAAATCAATCAAAATAAAATACTCAAGAAAGACTGAACATAAGGCAATAAACAAATAAACAAACATATTGGGGAATAAGGCTAATGTCCAGTACAGACTGGAAGTGTCTTGGTGACAACTGGTATACATGACAGTGTCACGTAGGTACAGGGGTGCCATTGAGAAGCGATACAGGGTGATGGATCTGCTCTGTGATGAGTGTGTGAGGTAGCAGGACATGAACGAGGTCCTGACCATGAAGCTGTGTCCTGCAGATGTGCTTCTCCTACCTCAAAGAGTGGGACAGCAGGCTGGACATGCTTATAGAGGTCAGCCATGAGAGCTCCTTGTGCTTGCCTCGGCCTCTCGTCATGTGACACGGGCTCTGTGAGCTCTCAGTGTGATTGTTTGTTTGTGTTTCTGTAAGACCAAGAGCCAACAGCTGTGAAATGTTTTGGGAGATCATGTGGCTATTTAACAAGACGTTCTTCCCCTTGAAGCTTCCCACAGTACCAAGAGGGGTTTATTCAAGAGTGTATCCAGAAGTTTCCATACTTTGGGGCAACGATGTGTCCCTACTGGCATTCATATACAGCACAAGATTGAGTATTATTAGATAAGATTAAACTGGATTCTTATCTGAGATCTGCAGTACCCTGAATTGATCTTCTATCTCCAGGGCAACAAACCCACACCCTTCTCTGTTCTTACGCAAGCCCTAATGGGTCAGATGGGCTTCATGGATGCTGGGTTCTGCACCGCGTGTGGTGACAAACGGCCAGGTGCACAGAATGGTGCACAGGCAAATCAGATAGACTTGTGTTACCCAGCAACACAAAGTTTATTTGCTCAGTGGTTTGTCCTTGCAATAATGAGCTGAATTGAGCTTGGTGCTTTCTCTTGGGATTGTTTTTCCATTTGAGGTGACCTATTGTGGCTCTCTGTGTCAGAAATTACACTGGTTTCATGCACAAGAGGGTCTGCAAGAACGTCTGGGAGCAGAGGCAGAAACATGAGCGGGACTCAAGCAAAAGTACAGATGGCCAAACTAATGGTGCCTTTTCAGATTATTATCTGAACATGTTGTTTGACCTTGGAATGGTCACGCCTCTGTATACGTCTGTGTGAATTTGCTATGCTGTTAATAATATCTATATAGGTTCTATGCACAGTGGTGATCAATGGGTAAGAGAAAGTAGTAATTAGTTCTGAGGGTTAATAACTTGGGTGGAACAGTGCTTTTTTGAGTCTTGTAACTCCAGATGACAGGTGAGAGAGTTCTTCCTGTCCTTTTTTAGTGTTTCCTTCTGTCTCTCTGCCACACTGGCTGATTTTTATTATTAGGTTTGTTAATGTTTTATGGCAGAGGACTTGGGATCTGTGGAGAGGGCTGACACCTCAGTGGAGGACTCAACATGGGGATCTGACCACAACACCTGCCTGGTTCTCTCTGACATCCAGGGAGATCAGTCACTCAGTCACCTGTACCAATCTATGCAGGCTCGCAACACAGTGTGGCTGGGATGTTGTCCATAACTCCTCAGCTAAAGGTCCCACTGTTCCTGGGCTGTGCTGTAAGAGGAAGCCCTCCCAGTTTGTGGCCAGCATGGAAAGCACCAGCATCCTCCGCACAGAACAGAGCAGGAAGTTCCTGTTGCAGTTTTAGAGAAGAAAGCATGTACTGTATAGAAACTATTTAAAAATGAAAGGGATATGATATTAAATCAGATGTAAGCTCATTATTTAAAAATGTATGGAAAGGCTGGATACAGATTTGAGTAGAAAGAAGGCCCTCTTGTCCCAACCCTGTTTTCTGCACCTAAAGTCTAATGCCCCATAGAACCATCAACGATGCACTTAAATCACAAGCATGAATGGTGTTTAGCTTCCGCTTTTACACATTACACTGCTTTCAGATTTAAGTTTCAGCCATTTGCTGAAGCTGTTCTGGTTAAGCTCCTCATCCAAGGCTTCCATGGCAAGGCCTCTGCTGGGTTATGAACCAGTGACCTTACCTGCATGATGGTTCACAGCAGCAGGACAGTCCTAATCCCTTAGTAGTGAATCTCCTTTCCCCACACCCTTCTCATGAGCATTTTTAGACTTCTAATCTGCGATTGGTTGCAGACCCGGGGAGTGTGTTACTGTGTGATAACTATGATGTCAATATTTAATATCTCACTTTGTGAGCTATATCATCCAGAGAAGCTTACAAAAAACACTACAAACAAAACAAAATGGATCCAGGAGTAAGATGCTTATTTGATTTAAGCATCTCAGCCGGTTAGCCTGTGTTTTTCCAGAAAGTTAAAAGAAAACAAGATGAGATCTGGTGCTGATATGTTTGTGCCCTACTGTGCATGTAGAAAAGGAAGAGGGAGTTGAAGAGACCATGCCTGTGGCAAGGAGACGCCAACATGGGGCTTATTAAGCTCAGCAGAAACTTGCCAGGACTACAGCTCACTAATTTAAAGCAGCCCGCCACTTACCTCAACACTGCATAGGAACAACGATCCAAAATAGAAATATTGTGAAGAGTGAAAAAGATTTCCATAAGGACTAGCTTGTTATGTGGTGTGTTTTCATTTCTCATGTGAAGTGTTAGGAATTCCCCATGTCTGTGTAGCAGCGAGGGTACTTAATAAATACTTGAAACATAATTTTAAAGTATTTATATATGGTAACTAAAAATAATGTATAGAAATTTATAAACAATGTCCTCCCAGTGGCTTAGAGCTCTGAAGGAAAACAGCGGCTCGTCGTTATCATCCGCAGTTTTCAGTCTCGAATTTGATTATTTTATTTTCTGTTTTTGATTGAGTGATCTTGACATGGGGCGGCATGGTGGCTGAGTGGTTAGTACATCTGCCTCACAGCGAGACGGTTTTGGGTCCGGTTCTTGCGGCTTACGGGGTCCTTTCTATGCACAGCTTGCATATTCTCTCCACGCCTGTGTGGGTTTCCTCCCACATTCCAAAGACATGCAGGTTAGGTCAATCGGCTACTCTAAATTGCCCATAGGTGTGAGTGTGTATGGATGTTCATCTTTGTGTTGGCCCTGCAGTGGATTGGCAACCTGCCCAGGATGTACCCCAACTTTTGCCTGAAGTCAGCTGGGATTGGCTCCAGCTTCCCCGCGACCCTTACGGATAAGCAGATAAAGCAGATGGATGGATGATCTTGACACGGGGTGTTGAAATTACTTCATAGATTAGCCCAGAGACCATGCTGACCCTCCACCAGCAGAGGGCGTGGCATCCTGACACTACACTAATTTCCCTGAGTGTGTGTTTTGTATCCAAAAAGCGATAATGACTTTTGTGGATTTGTTGCCATAAGTTACCCGAAAGATGCTATGTTCACAGTTTACTGTAAAATCAGCAAGTTGTGGCATTAAAATGCTAAGATGCTTGTGATAGACACATGGTCAAAGGCAGACCTTTTTCTCAATTGTATGACACACAGCATTATAACACACCATCCTTATACGACTGTTAGCATTATTATTTCATGATTTGTGGAAAGTGCTAGGTGTTTTCGTTAGGCTCAGCTGCCCTCACTTAAAGGAAATTTACAAGCACACATTTAATGTGACTTTTAAATTTTAAATCGCTGTTTATTGATGTGACACTAGGGGGCAGGCTTTCTCCTTTAGTCGTATCAAAATGTTTAAATGACGTTTTAGTAACAGACATGAAGAACGTCAGACCAATATAACTTACGATATCATATAGGTAACGCCCCAACACATCAATAATACAAAACCAATTGGACTGCATATGCTTAATTTTTCAACGTGTATAGTTTGCCATTAATGAAAGTGTCAGTACTTGTCAGTAAATTCGTAACTCACTTCGCGTCTTCATTCCTGCGGTACGGTATATTTCTGGCCTCCAACGCCATGATGTTACGGTGATTATGTTGTACTGAAATGAAAACGAGCCATATTTCGGAATGTGAAAATATGCGAATATTATATTGCAGAATATCGGACATGTCGGTCGTCATTCCAGGCTGCAGGTTCTCTTTACACGGAACCCACACGGCCGTTTATAAAAGAAGACTGAGCTGCGCGGCTTGTGGGCTGTAAGGGATCAGTTTGACAGCAGAGAAATATAATGTGAAGAAGGTAATGTAATAAAATATGGAGAAGCTAAGATGCAAAACGTAATTTTATGTGTCAGTGGTCTGCAGAGGCATAACCCTGGAAAAAGAAATTCAGCCCGTAAAATGGCCAGCTATGCAATTAGATAAAACTGTTACTTGCACTGGATCGTACAAATCGAGCAAATATGGTGATGCTAATAATAATAATAATAATAATAATAATAATAATAATAATAATGTCAACGCTGACAAAAGTTATTTTTCTGGTCCATGGAGATATAATCAGCTTGAAAATATTACAGTTTAATAGAATAATTAATATTAAGGGAATAAACAACGTAACATGACTAAATGTATAAATAAGAAGCTACCATAATAAGGTAGCTATAGAAATGCATAATTTAGGCAACCGCAAAACCCCTCAGATGGCCATCTAAATGTTAAAGAGCTAAGTCTGGGATAGAAGGGAGCCTCATGAGTCTAAAAGGAGCTTGTAGGCATTCAAATAGCCTCCGATCACAGACGGTAATCTTGATTGTCCGTGGTAACATGTCAGATCATCTCTCCGAAGTTCTCAAGTGATCCAAACGCTGCGATTTCTCGGTGAATAGCAAGGGGGCGTGGTCGAAATTACGATCATTCTAATTTCATTCATAAACTTGCCACGATCCGCCTCGCCACAATCCCACACCGCAGTTGTCGGATCAACAGATGGATATATAATCGACAACGTCTCCGTTAAAGCCAGCATCGCACGAAACTCAAGGCTAAACGTGTTTCTGTGTATTAGTCCGGCTTCTGACAAACTCCTACACCATGCCCTCCATCACATGTGAATTCTGCATGCTTTTTTTATTTTGCATTTTCATGGACAGCTGTCAGTCTATTAATAATGATGCTACTGAATTCATGAATTCCGCCTTGGATTATTCGGTCCAGGAGATTCCGAGCAACACTTCCTTAAATCGACCCCGACACGGAGGGAGGCGTTCGGGCAGTGCTGAGAGTAGTGGTAAGTTGATTTCCATAACGAGGTTGACTTGCTAAGTGATGTTTAAATGGGTTCCCCGTGGACGGAAAATCACTGCGCTGTCAGGGAACCGGGCGTCTTAATCATGACGTGCAAAGTAATACTATAAAATGACAGCAAGCAGACAATAAATGGCCTCATTAATTAAAACACCGCAGAAATATTCGGAACGATGTATATTACAGGTAGGCCTATGATGAAACCATTAAAAGGTGTCCAGTTTTTGTACAGAATTGTGCAGTGCAATTCAAACCCTACGGTCGATTTTATACATTTTCGATGACAATAATTGATGAAACTAAGAATTACATTAAAGAGTTCATCTGCTAATTTTCAAGTCGACCTCCTTTTTGACGAACATCTTCTGGAATGAAGATATCAGATACAGCATTTGAAGTGCTGACAAAAGGAGGAGGTCAAGTTAGCAAGTGATTCAAGATAACATGCCGTCTTGGCGTTTACCCAGAAGAATGGGCGAAATGGAGATAAAAGGCGTGTCTGATGACTACATTTTGCTTTTTTCTTCAGGAGGAAGTATGTGATTATACCTTTTGCTTTACTGCTTGTCCTGAACTCTCAGGATATGCCCAAGGAAATGTCTGTCAATTTATTTAGTGCACAAAAGCAAGGTGTGGCATAGTGATTAAGAACTAGATTTGTAACCACATGAGACTAAGCGCATAGAAAGCAGCTCTTTGTTATTTCTGACAAAGGTATTTAATTTGCTGCTATAAATATCCAGTCATTATATCATATGCATAAAATAATATGGGAATATGTAAATAATACATCCATCCATTTTCCAGCCACTTGGATCAGGGTACCAGGGAGCTTGGAGCCTATCCCAGGTAGTATAGAGCACAAGGCATGGGTACACCCTAGATGGGGTGCCAGTACATCACAGGGCACAAACACATAAGCCTAAAGACACGTGCAAACTCCAAGCATCCAAAGTACATTTGGGCTCTGAGCCATCAACCTTAGAGGTCTGTGTCAACAGTGCTACCTACTGGAGCTCCCACGAGTAAATAATGTGTAAGCTATTGGGAAATATATCTCATACTCGAGCGTTATGTTTCAGGAATGAAACAAAAGTGAGGCTGAAAGATGAACAGCAGTCCAATGGACCAAGCTTCTTCGATAACCTGCAATCAAAAGCAACATAAACATGAAGCTCAATTCGTTACATGTAGTCCATTAAATTCCCTTATGAAGGTATATCTTTGTAAAAGTAAATGATGGACAAAGCCCATCCATCCATCGTCTTCCGTATGTTCATCCAACACGAGCTTCTGGTGAGTCCGGAACCTATCCAATGAAGGATGGGACGTGGGGCAGGGGGACACCCTGGATGAGACGAGTGGGGGTAGAGACGTCAAACATTAGCTTAGGCATCGATCTGCAAATGGAAAGGCAGCGTGCGGGCAGCTAGCATGCGATAGCGAGAGTTGACCTCATTCCGTCTCCTCCTCAGTGCAGAGCCAGGTCGGCTGCAGGGAGCTGCGATCCACAAAGTACATCTCTGACGGCCAGTGCACCAGCCTGAACCCGGTGAAAGAATTGGTGTGTGCCGGCGAATGTCTTCCGGCCCAGATGCTCCCCAACTGGATCGGGGCTGGCTATGGAGGCAAGTACTGGGCACGGCGGGGCGGCCAGAGTTGGCGATGTGTCAACGACCGCACGCGCACGCAGCGCATCCGGCTGCGGTGCCAGGACGGCAGCTCCAGGACCTACAGGATCACGGCGGTCACCTCCTGCAAGTGCAAACGCTCCTCGCGTCAGCACAACGACTCTGGCCACCAGCCGGAGAGGCGGCTGGGCCATGTGCGACCCAAAGTCCCCAAGATGAAGCTGAGGCAGCCCAAGAGCAGGAACCACGGAGAACCCAAAAAAAAAACACCAGCTGTAGCGGGACGTAAATGATGTCCCCCCCTGCTACTGGCCTGAGAGCATCCAGGGACTATACCTGCGATTGTGAGAATGTACAGTCCTGAATTCCCAAACTGAGCTCATGAACTGACCCACTTTTATCCTGTCCTCTTATAGTCATAAGAAACACATCAGCTGGCAACCTGACGTGGTCTTCGTAAATGTACGAAGGACTTACCTTCATACAATTCCAAAATCATTAATTGCTTGAATGGATTAATTGATGTTTTGTAATAAATAGTTATTTTTCAAGTGGGAGAAAGGATTAGACATACAATCAGAGCCATTCCTCACACGGCCACAAAAATTTTCTCTAGTGTTATTCTCACAAACTAAACACAGTTAATCACCTAAAGAGAGAAGTCTTTTCATCCTTTAATTGTAATATCTGTTTTTTTTGTCATTTTCACTCTTGTATTTGTATTTTGAATTATTCTGTAATTAATTATATGTAGGCACTTAATGTTTTAAAAACTTTTAGATTTCCTTATAACGTGTACCTTTTCATGGCACAATGCAAAAAATTATTCATTTCAATTGTTTCGTTTTCAATCGCTTCAATAAAATAACCCAAAAGATCGTGAAGTGCGGAAAGTAAACTCATTCCAACATGAAGCTCATTCTGCGAGAGAGAGAGAGAGAGAGAGAGAGAGAGAGAGAGAGAGAGAGAGAGCACGGCACAGCCTGTCCAGCCTTGCGGCAACAGTCGTGAAACTAAACTCAACTTGAATAGATTACCTAACATATAATCCATTAGAGGGCTGTTATAAGGTGTTGGTATTTTTGTGCAGTCATATTGTAGAACTGCTCCAGGAAGAGTAATGGGAACCCCTAATTTTCCCCCTCAAAAGATTCAGTTAAAAAGAAGCCATTACGGTTGCCTGTCAAGGGAAGCCGTCAGCAGACCACACTCAGAGAACAACACGCTCTCATCTAGACTCGGTTTACTTCTGCCGTCAGACCCATTTCTCATGACTTCTGTTTTCCTGTGGGTACTTTAATGAGCTTTCCAGTAGCAGGTGGCGTTCACATAAGAGCAGATTTTTCAGACTAGGCTGTCGCAGAAGGACCTGCCCGCCTGCCTGATGTTAAACTGCGGCCCACGGTGCGTTTGATTCTTCTGACTTAAGACTTTTGAAGATGATGATGATAGATGATGTTCTTCAAAAGAAATGAAACGGAAAAAAATACTAAGGAACACCTACTATCTATCTAGTTTGAGGTATGTGAGCATAGTTTGTAATGTTAATTCTTGTGGTCAAAATGTTAGTATGGAGATCAGTTACTATGGATGGTTGATACTCAGAGCAAGTAGGCTCTACACAAACTCCGTAATCGGAGATTAAATTTCTTTTCTGGTTTGACTTGATTTAGAACGCGTTCTGAATAATTCTTGTCTTACAAGGGGATTCTGACCAGAAACCAGGTTAAGTCAATCGCTTAGTGCTGTGAATTAGTGATAGAGAATATGAATCTTTGAATTTGTGGCTTGGATTATTAGAGTGTGATTTTTTGTATTTTACATCATCAACTAATTCAACCCCCCTTATCGGATCTCATTTTATTGAGACAGATAACCACTGACAGGGCATGCTCATCTCACCTAACGTTTGACCTTTTTAATTACTGGGGGGGAGCATTGGAAAACCCTACGGAATGATCATCAGTTACTGAAACAATTCAAATCACTACCTGAACGATACAAGATACCCCACACAATAAATAAACCTGGTCTTCGCACATAATCAGACAGACAGTAATGTTTCTCTGATTACCCCATGCAATAAAATGCCAGTTGTCTGAACTTCAGTCTAAACATCGTTCTCTTACTTTCGTAACAGAAACCATCGGTTGTTTTTGGCAGAGCTGGAGGTGTTCAGATGCTATAATCAACTGGGCCACGGAGCCTTTTCATACCGATAGCCACCGATACTTCTCAGCTGCTGTACTGCATGAACTGTTTATATGCAGCAAAGCACGGGCAAAATCTTAAAGGCATACCAGCAACTAACCCCATGGTGATTTCTGGAGACTCTACTATAGTGAGAAAGCAAAACACCTTATAAAAGCTGTGTACTGTGAGGATGGGGATGCTGCACACGACGGCTGCAACGGGCTGTAAAGTATCACGGCGTAGGGAGACGGGCAGGCATGCATCTGAGAAAAGATGGCACAAGGGCAAGCATACCTGTCAGCTTCCACGTAATCCCAGGAAATCCCTGGAAATCGCTCTTACTGTTTGACAAGGGAAAACTATAACTGCTACATTAATCAACAGCATGAAGGGATGTAAACAATATTGAGACTGACACAGTGTTCAGTATGGCAGCTAGATAACATCCTGTGGTTTTAAAAACTGCCTTTGAAAAGACTATATAACAGACGCCAGTTTTGAAGTGTATTTTGCAATGAATAGCTGGGGTTATATGGGCTTGTGTCTTAACTCCGAAGCTTAGTCGATTTTTCGTGCCTTCACTCGAAATGAAAAGATATTTGCACCCAAGTAAATTTGAGAAGTCTGCCTTCAACTTTCAACTATGTTCATCTGTCTTGAAGAGTTTCTGTGCTCCCTACTCTGTGAAAAAGTAGAAGGCTGTGAGATTTTAGCATTTATTACGTACCATTCTCAGCTCTGATGGCTTTAGTTTGTAATTTAATCACAGTGAGACTAATCTATAAATGGCTTGACATTAATTTCAATAAACGGACATGCATTAAAAAGAATTTTGAGCAGCTGTTTAACATTACAACTTAAGGTTTAAATTCTGCTAAAATTTCATACTGTTATCTGTACGTTGATACAAACCGTTTCATTTTTTCATCAGACGTGCATCAGTGTCAGAACGATATCGGATCATGCTCTCAGTTTTCATGAAAATGACACTGAACTTTCCAGAAATGGCCTAAGATTGCTTCAGAAAAGTACCTAGAAATGGAAATTCACACATCACGGAAAATATAATGTGTGACACAACTTGAGAGCACATACAACATCAGTACTGCCTGGGACTTTGTGTTGCCTGGGAATGTAAGGTCCATGCTATATTTTTTGCTGTATTTGACACGTGCCAGTTAAAGATACGTATATAAAATGAAGTGGACACTCAGAAACAGCACTGTCGCTTAACTCATCCAGGCCTGGGGGTCTGAATCCCACCTCTGCGTGTGGTGTTTGCATGTTCTCCATGTGTGACGTGAGTTTCCTCCCGCGGTCTCTAAAGCCGCCTGTTGAGACAGTGTGCCGGTGACATGTGACCGGCTAGCACCTCCACAGTGCTGGCTCTTAGACTTCAGCATGCGTCTCCACCCTCACTTAGAAGAGTGGTCACAAGATGGATGTGTGAACAAATACAGACTGTAGGCAGTGGAGAACAAAAAACAAGCAGGGTATTTAAATTGTCAGTAATACACGTCTCCTGAGTCCAGGCGTTTTTGAAGAACACAGATATGGTAATTCATATAATCTCAGCATTTGTCTTCTAAATTGCAAAGCAACACTTAAGGAATAATAGGTCAGAATTTACCTGCCTTTCAATTTAAGGTGTACAATGTGTTTGGCGGTCAAGTAACAGAATGAGTTCTCCTTAAGACATTAGTTTGAATACGTCATCTTGCAGGGATCGATTTCCCAGCGGTTTTCGATCTAGCCATTAGCAATCTGTTATTTATTGCCGAGCCCGTGCGACGAGCCGTGCTGGAAGCTGTATAGAAGTCTCCGGTGGATATGGACAAAAAGAGAAATGCATTTACATAATCGTTCTGAGAATAAAACAGCTTTATTGTCAAAAAAAGAGAATGGAACTTGTTTGGGAGTCGCTTCCTGTTACAGTCTGTAAATAATGCAAAGATGTTGTGCAGTGTGTAGGAGGGCATGCACTTAGGGCGCGTGCTCTGAGAAAACCCGAGAATAAATAAGTACATACGGAAACTCCTCGGGTCTAAATGGTACTCTGATCCCTATCTCGGAACATGCATTAAAAACATGCCGGTAGTGTTACTTTATTGCCATAATAGTGTATCATTTGTTCTCATCTGTTTCCTCTGAAGGAAATGCAAACTATCGGAGTGGCACCAATACATAATTATCTGTAATAATAAGTTTTTGTATATGCAGTTCTTATGTTCGCACTTGATACAGGAAACAGTTTCAGGCACAAACTGGGCATTCACGACATCAGAACCATCCATCAGGACGCTTGCGAATGTGTAATTATGTTTGTAGGCGAGCTGTTGATTGGTCAGCAATAATGACGGTTACTAATTGAGTGATTCTCAATTTTGCTTCTTCTTAGTGTACCTGGAACAATGAGGCCCTGGGAGATTGGATCAGGCTGTACGGGGTCACGTGCGTTTGTCATGCCGCCGTACCCACATGACGACGTTAATTAAATAAGGCGAGGGTTTTAAAAACTATGGCGCTCAGTGGTGACAGTGGGCATTTGGCATAGTTATGAACTGTTCCAAAATGAATGAAAGAGCTCGTAACTAAATAAACAAATGAATATATGAATAACTCACTGTGTGTATCACTTTGTGCAAAGTAAAGTAATATTAACAGAACAAATAATAGTTACAAAAAGTTTATTAAGACTGAAGCATGAAGATTCATGAACAATTGCTCTCAAGAAGAACAAGCAAGACAATTCTATCTACCTGACTTTTTGGATTAAGCTCTTGTAATAATTGTGCTGTGCTTTTTGGGAGTTATTGAATCCTTTAACTATTTTGCTAGTCATGTAATGATTAGTTTTTGTCTAAATTTTGAGTATTTCTCCATAAATAGTGGCGTGGGTCATAGTCTGAGATTCATATTGTGAGTTACTCCTCATTTGGTCCTGATGTTTCTCTACATTTTTCATTAGTTTTTGTTAGGCAGTGGCAGGCCTTATGCACAAAGACTGAATCGAAGGTTTGAAATTGCTGTAACCCAGGAGTAACAGGGTAGCCCTGAACTACCAGATATAAGCAGCATGAAAAGCTTTCTGTCCAAAACGGAGAAAAAAATATATTTTTTTCTATATTTATATAATTGACAGAATGTTTTCATTTCTCTAGTACTGTTTTCTTCCCTTGGGACTTGAACCCAGAATGTTAAGGTACTTATTTTAATAACTACAGTCAACAAACTGTGAATCATTCATGGCAAAGACAAGAGGGACATCTGGACTGCCTTTATGTCTGTGGGGAACATGTGATCCCGTAAGGCAACATCGATGGGTGAGTGCTTATTATAGATTAGAACGGCCCTGAAAGGTGCCAGTTGGATTGCCATGCAGTTCTGTGTTCCTGCTGCAGAATATGACATCATTTATTGTCACTGAGGTTAGACCTCTGGCCTTAATCAAAGGGGACAGTGAAACACTTGTCGACAGGCAGTATCGATGGGTTTTCAGCCATCTCTGGAACTTCACAGGAAAGATCTTCAGATACAATGGTATGCATTGTTATGAAAACACCATAAGAAAAATATTTGGAGCCATGAAAATTGGCCTGTTCTTCTGCCTCTCCTTTCCAAATTGCATCCAAATGCTCAGACAAATTCCCCTTCGTTGCTCCGTCTGAGATGCACTCATGAAAAATGCAACAGTACGTAAAATGTTAAGGCACCATGCAGTGATTAAATTAATGTTACACAAGCAATTAGTGGCTACGATGTTCAGCAATCAGACTAAATGACTTCAGTCATTGCTATAAACTGGGTTCTGTAGCTTTAAAATCTCAGCTAGTGTTTTTGCATTAAATAAGGGACTTTGCCTGATCACAGCAATAAATATTTACAGCAATTTGCATTGTGATAAGGTCAGCAAAAGTAGCATTCATCTCATATAACATTAGAATTTAATTCAGCTTGCAAGTTTAAAAGTGAAAAAATAAAATAGCGAGTGTTCTAACTCAAGCGACCTGCAAGTTGTCAGATGTAAATGTTTAACTTCTGTTAAAGGATAACGAAACGATTTGTCACTAAAGGAAAGTGTGACTCCCTTGAAGAACAGCTTCAGCGGGAAACGGCTGAAGAAGTCATTTTACTTAAGTAAAATCATCATTGTGATGTAAGAATGTCTCTAGAATTCGATTTGCTGATCAATTGGATTGAACTTCCGATGCAAGAGATCTGCTTTTTAGAGACAGAAAATCAATACCATTTAAGCTCACATAAAGCATAGGTACTTAAGTTTCTCACATGAGATTTTTTAACACTTTTGTCCTAAAGGACTTCTGTTTGAATGTCTGCTTATCTCTGTGGAACAGTTAGGTATATCTGCCTGGTTCCCATGGCACATCTCTAGTTTTCTTTTGTTTTTCACAATCGTATTGTTTGGAATTGCACAATTCCCATCAGACACCAGGCCAAGTATCTGGCTATGTTCATTCCCTTTGCTCATTCCTTATTTGTTTACAGGTTTGCAGGCACAGACTGGTGTCTGACAGCATTCAGCTTTTGCTTACAAATAAAAATTATACTGGCAAGGAAAATCTGTGACTCAGTTGTGATTCAGCTTTGACTCTGACAGTAAGCCACATGCATTTCCTTTTGGAATTTATTTTAATGGAAAAACATTCCAGCCACCCAGAAATTCATACTTCATCTATCCACATAGCTATTTATTAATTAAATATACGTTAGCAATCACTCATGCCACGGGGGGCACATTGGCTTAGTGGTTAGCACTGTTGTCCTTCACCTTCAGGGTTGGGGATTCGAACCCCTTCTCCATTCTCTCTGCACAGGCTCTTCATATTCTCTCCTTACTTTGTGGATTTCCTCTGGGTACTCTGGTTTCATCTCAGTAGTCTAAAAGCATGTGTCATAGGCCAACTGATATCTCTAAATTGCCCATTGTGCATGTGCCCTGTGATGGGTTGGCATCCCATTCAGGGTGTACCCCAGCCTTGTTACTGATCATGGACTGGCATCCCATCCAGGGTGTACCCCAGCCTTGTTACCTATCATGGACTGGCATCCCATCCAGGGGTAGGCTTCTGGTTCCTCTGTGACCTTGACCAGGATAAGTGGCTAGAGGATGGATGAAACCACTCATGCCAAGCATTAACAATAATGAACATAAAAATAGTACAGTCAATGTATGATTTGCCTCAACTGATAGACCTTTGAAGTGCTCACTGACTTTAAAATATTAATCATAAATACATCCTGGGTATGGTTCTGTGGGAGGTGAAGACCTTGAGGGAAGATGAAGGGTATAACAAGGGGGTCATAAAGGACATGGGGGTCTTCACTCCTAGTTAGACAGTCTCATCAGTGCCTGAGGGATCATCAAGGACACAAGTTTAGAATCTGCTGGGGTCATGACAGATCCAAAAACATTCAGCCGATTGGCATCGCTTTTAGAACTTGCAATGAGCAACAAATACATAGATTAAATCAGGTACAGTCCACTCCTAGGCAGGACCGAATGGGCCCAACAAAACTGAGGTGAACAACTGCAACAAGGGAAAAAAAACCAAAAAAACAGAAAATGCAAGCAAAATGCTTTTTATTTGGCCCCAGGACTCAGTAGCTAACGTTAAACATCCTCTGACAACATTTTCAGGTGCTTCACCTGTGGAGGGGGTGTCCCTCATTTGAAAGCGACACCCTCTTACTGAGTAAAACAGTCAAACAAAACCACAGAAAATATGACCATGCTACCAATTTTAAAGGTCAAAGGCAGTTCATCGAAGGTCAATAAGTACTACTTAACATTTCTGTGAAAGTTAGCAGTGAATTTGACGGGAAACTTTCCATTGAAGAACAACTCCCAGAGTCACAGAATCGGTGTGTTGGACACAATGGGACCTTTTCGCTTTTAATATCTTCATTTGGAAAATAAGAGCATCGTGAGAACACTTTCACAGAAGAGTATAAAGACTTAAGGGGACACAGAGATGAATCGACATCAGGAAGACCTCATCTTTTCTTTAGTGGACCTGTGGCTTGTTCACCCCTGGAACAGTGTGATTAGCGAGTGAAGCATTTTATTAAAGAACAAAACAAACGAACCCTGCAGCTGTCAGCTCCCTGGTCTCAGTCCAAAATACCTCTTTTAGAACAGCTCTTAATCAGTGAAAATTTCATACATTGTAACTTGATTAAAGCCTGAATTCTTTCCTCCCCTTTAAAGATTGCACTTGAATCATATAATTCTCTGCGTACAGAGAACACCGAGCCGTGCTGCCTGGAGGAAGGGCTCTCTCTGAAAACAATAGCTGTCTTTCAACGTGTGCAATTTCAACATTTTTTTTTTCTTGGCTTTGGTCGGGAAAGAATGAGAGGGAAAAAATGGCACGATTCATGATGACAAGAAGAATTAGACTCAAGTGACTCCATGACAGCTGAAGAGTTCAAAATCAGAGTAAAACCAAAGTCAGATTTCCAGATTCATCACAGAGCCATGTAGCATGAGAGATAATGACTTTGAAACATATTACATTAACAGGATTATTAATTGTGATAGCCTGGTGGAGACC
This sequence comes from Gymnarchus niloticus, assembly GCA_009936485.2. NCBI lineage: Eukaryota > Metazoa > Chordata > Actinopteri > Osteoglossiformes > Gymnarchidae > Gymnarchus > Gymnarchus niloticus. The sequence continues at coordinate 533,389 of JAACJT020000038.1, forward strand.
ACATAAATGCTCTTTCGCTAACAAAGCAATTTAAAATTAGGCAGAAAAATGCCAAGAAAAAAATCACCCTCTTAAAATACTGCCTGGAAACAAAAAATGAAATTTAATCACCCAGTTGCAAGTTTAGTGTGGAAATGTGGCTATGTTTCGCTCTTTTGAGTTTGTAACAGTAGCAAATTTTGCTAACAGCCACAGAAACAAAGGTACAAGTTGATCTGAAATGTCATTTTTCACCAGACTTCCCCTTTAAGAGGGTGATTTAGTCCAAGATTATTAGGTTCAATTGATATTTTTTAGAAACCAGCCCAAGGTCTTCTGAATGAAAAATACAAAATAATTTTATATGGTACATGTATCCAATGCCATTCACTCCTAAAAGGGTTAAAAATATATTTATGGCTGGTGACACCACTGTGAGGATTCCCAACCATACAGAAAACATTATACCCTTATATCCTCCTTTGTGTCCTAAAAGCTCCGGATATTACCATAGTAACCAGGGTGACACTAAGGAACTTCAGCTTTATTTTTCCTCCTTGGCTTCAAAAGTCACAATTCCAGTGTCCCATGTAACTCTCCACCCTGCTGTTTGGACACCTCACCCAGCCTTCAGTATGAATCTCTGAAGAGATCGGCTCCTCAAAGAGGGGCCGAGACTGGTGTGAAACCCGATAACATCTCGGGGGTCCGAAAAAAGACATCGCAACTCAAATATCTGTAGGAGAAGCGTGCTCGCTACCATCCTGAGCTTCCGTCGCGAATAAACGGGGGCCGTGAGGCCGGGACAATGCGTGTGAACAGCTCCGGGGCCTTCCTCCTATAGGTGTCCCATTTTCTTTACGTATTTTCAGATGGGATTGTCAGCGCGTGATAACAGGAAGAGATTTTTTTTTTTTTTTACCTCCCGCCTCTCCCTTTCAGCTTCCTGATCCATCGTTTGGGTTCACTTACATGGCGATCCGCAGGAATGTGCATTTCCCAAAATCAAAGACAAATGCATAAAGAAAATATTTTGCACCTCTTTCCAGATGTCTTGTCTCCTCATGTAGTTTCACTTGGGGCAAATTCTATGGTCACTGCTGTGTGCTGCAAGACGGTGAGAGAAAAATAGACTTCTGAGAGCCTTTGATAGGTGCAAACTCAAAATTTTGAAACCGTGGTTTACGAACATCCCCCAGACATAGTTAAAGACTGCAGTCACATAGCATTACTGGAATGTGACGTTGGCAATACCTCTTACAAAATATTGACATCATCAGCTGATGTTTATCAAACAGTGGGCAAAGCCAACATTGTTTCAGATAAGCCAAATGTTTGTTAACATGGTTTTGTTTGCATAAGCTTGAGAATTGGAGAATATTTTGTGCAGAATGTACATAAACAGACAACGTGGAGGCTTAAAGATCTCCTTAACATGCAATAATATGCAAACTTGTATGATATCCAGTGCTCGTGAACTGGACACGCATTAAAGTGCAAAATCCCCAGTGCCGAGCCACATCGGTAAGACAATCCCTCGCGGTGACAATTTCGATTGTGTCCCGGTGACAGGAAGTGACACCAGACACCCTTCTGCAGGAGAGCCCCCAGTGGCCTCTGGGAAGCTGGTGAAAAGGGCTGTCATGGTGACGGATGGGGCTGGCTCTCAAACCACTGGCTCTGCTGTTTACATTTCCGTCTGATCAGATGGGCCACAACAAGCCTTCATAGACCTGAGAGTGAGAGAGAAGCTCTTAGACAAGCCCAGATGAAACGATAGTCAGCAGAGAAATGGGCGCCTTTCAGTAGCAAGAGTACACCTCAGTATGGCAGTTTCAGGACTCTTTACCCCAAGCTCACTTTTCAGGGACTTCGACCTAAAGTCACTTCCTTTGATGAGATACACCCATGTTTTCACGCTACCCCTCTGGCTGCTATATCTGAATCTGCCACCTAAATTTCAAAAGTAATCAATTTTAAAATCTGTCTTATCGAGGAATTCTTTTCAGAGGTGCAGTTGCCCCAGAGCCTTCAAGTGTTGTTTCTAGTGCTACTAGTGTGCCTATAAGCAAGCCAGAGTGTCTCTTGCCAGTGCAGACACGATTCCAACGTTTAATGGCGTCTGTGAGATGGGGAATCTGGGCTTGGCTCTTTGATGACCCAAAGCTACAGATCCTCGCTGCAGAGAAGCAACTTGTGGTCAAAACACTGAGAAATACCAGACTGGTGTAAAAAATTCCTTTTCAGAGCTGGGCATTAATAACGGAAATTGCCCTGCATTGTCAGGAACCTGGAGTGTTGGAGTCTTGACTGATGTCTACATGTAATGAATTATGACTCTTCTGTGTGGAAACTAGTTCAGTCAAACACGTCATGCCACTGTGATAACATAATTCGGAATAATTAATTACCCTAAACCACCTTCCTTGGAATGAAGGCCCTGATTCTAATAATAAGCAATCAGCAGCTCCCCCTACACTCAAAGAGAGAGATGTAATTTAGGGTTGATGAACCACCGGGAGATGGTTCAGGTATGTGCATACCTCAGAGATGGTACTGTGGTGACACTTTGATTTTTTCTCCTGCCTCCAGATGCCTCGTTAACTCAGCTTAAACCACAAACGTAATCAAAAATTAGTCACACCAACCACTTGCATGCATCCTTGAAGTATTCCTTTCCAGGACCATTTTTTGCTGCTGTACTTAATTATAATTGGTTCAAAAACGAACACTCTTAAACACGGGCTGAACACTTAAATCAAGTGTGATTACTAGATTCCTGTAATAAGAGCTTGTAAACATTTAATCAGCGCAAAATCACAGTGAATGTGGCCGTATTTGGATTTAAAGCTCAAATGTATACACTTGAATGTGTTTTTTAACTGCCTGGAATGTCACCACCCACAAAGGATAAATGCCTTCCAATCCCCCACAAGAACAAAGGATCGGGATGCTGTTGGTGCAGGCAGGTTTGCTGCTTCATGCTGTTCAAGTTTGCTAGAGATGTACGATGCTAGATTTGCGGGAGAAATTGTCAGGTGTATTTGAAAATCATTGAGCTTAAAGTGGTGCTAACAGATTCCATGCAGTTTTTGGTTTTAATGTTTGATCATCAATCTGATACGCCAGTCGTCTGAATAGCGTGATTCCTAAATGTCACATAGGTGACATCAAACTGTTGATGGCCCACATGAGATTTTGTGTAATGGAGCTTTCCAACCCTGATGTTTAATGTTTTGTTACTTTCTTGCCAAGATTTCTTCCGTCATCCACCATGTCATTTACATCAGGGGTTCTTAACCTTTCCAACTGAAGCTCCATCTATTTATCATTATGGCCTCTCCCGAGTGTAGATCTGCAGACCACTAGAGGGCGCTCATGACCCACCGGTGGACTGTGGCCCAGTGATTATGAAAAATTAGTCTACGGCATGGTTGTATGGTTATGCTAGCAGACAAGCATGGTTCAAAGGCTGGTTCGGCCATTTACGTTGGTGTCATTGTTTCTGAGCCGTTATTTCTGACTGCGTGGAATGTCATAGCTTGAAGTCTTGGAACATTACCTCAAAAGGCCAGTTGGGTCATGTAAACTGGATTTTTACCAACCACACAGCTAACACAAGCTTCTTTGACTTATGAGTTGTGAACACACACGGCTGTATTTCTCAAAAATTGTTGTTTGCCGATTCATTAAACATTGGACCGTACTCGACTCTGGCCACGGAGAGTTTAGAAAATGTGTATACTGCATCTGGCACCCGTTTATCATGCAGAATTGTGCTGTTTCATCAATGTATGAACACACTGGCAGACTGACTGTATCCTGCCATCCAACCATGACTTCTGCATTGCAGGCATACAGAGCTGCATTTTCCTCCATACCATCTGAATGAAGAACGTTTACGTGACTCTGCGACGCACCCGTTGCGTCAACTTCAAGTCTTGTTTTGATCTACATATGGTCCATACTGAGACGTCCAGGATAATCACATCTTTCTGAATTGGCCTTATACATGCACTATATTTTATAATATTTCATATTAATATAGTGTCTGTGTCAATTTTCAAGTTTCTGTTGGTGAGAGACCACAGTCCTCTTCCATTAGAGTCCAGTGTGACCATTAACTGTGATCACGTATGATATATGTGATGGCAGTGAAAATGCAGACTTTCCGTAAACCTCTTAAACCAGTTCCAGCACTGAAAATCACAGTTTTCATGAACTTTTCGTACTGAGACATCAAGCTGCGTCTATATCTCATTTGACAGCTCTGGCCCAGCTCGATGGTTCATGGTTTCTGTCGTTAAGCAGTTTCACGCTACTTTTGTGTTAGTCTTAGAGGCAAATCCAGGACTTCTGGCACATCAGGAGAAAAACCTGGCCAGCGCCTCAAACTTAGCTGCAGTATCTGGGAGGCCTAATTCGAGCTGACGGATGCATACCAATTATCACACCGTTAAATCCAGTAATGCTGATATATAACCTTCAAACACATTTCATTTCCCTTGTGGCGTTTTCATGAGTCGTGGGTTATTACCGGCTGCCAGAGAATTTAAAGTCACTGCAAAGTTTAATATTGCTGCTAGCTAAGGCTATGCTAATTCTGTGGTCTACTAAGACTCACTTATTTAGAAATTTAAGCCGTTAATCTTTTCTTTAAAGTTTATTTATTAAAGAAATTTTTTTGACTACTTTAAGGAAAAGAGCCAAAGAAATATATATATATATATATATATATATATAAGGTCATTAGCAACATCAATAGTAAGACTTATCATTACAGTTTGACACATTGAAACTGAACCTATAAGACGGGCCAGGGGATTGAACCTAAATGTATGCAGTATGTGTTTGTTAATGTGTGTCACCGATGGAGGATATGTGCGAGAGAATGTCAATATTCTTTGAATGTTATCGTAACAACAGTCAAATCAATCAGTCTTTAGGTCTGCGATAGTTTGGTTCAAGACATCTTGTCACATGACTCAGTTCAGTTCGATTTATTTTTATAGTGCCTTTCACAAAACAGCTGTCCCAAAGCACTATACCTGATTGTGTGGTAATTACAATGTACATCGATGAAAGAGGAAAAAGTGAGAAGACAACAGAGGGGAGGAACCAAAAACTTGACAACAAGGAGAAAAAAAATACCCTCTGGGGGACCGAGGTAAACTGGCTGCCCACCCCTAGGGCGTGCTACCATTATACAGAGCAGGGAAAGGCGCAAGAGCATTTAGTGCTGCTACTTGGATATTTTTTAAAGAAAGATGCAGATTTAATTATGTCCATGGGGCAAAATGGAAAAGTGAATGTACTGGTTTTGTTTTAGTACCCACATCTCCAGGGATGCCTTGTTTACCAGTTCAACCATTCAACACTCATACATAATTTCTCTATATATACACCGATTACAAAAGATTTCCTCGACAAATGTACCACCTAATGAACATCAACTAAAATAGTACGTAACGTTCATAGGGATTACAGACCGGTCATTGGGGTCACTCTGTTTAAGCCACGGCTAGATTTAGCCACAAAATGTCCCACCACATAGACAGCTGAGAAAATTAACAAAGATTTGTTGCTAATTCAGCTGGAACTGTCTTAAAGTCAGCAGTGTGAATAACACCAGGTTGCTATATAATTAACAGCCCTGCAAGGGCGGGAATCCTAGCAACCTGAGCACATTGCCCACAAACAGTCATCAGACTGGAGCCGGCGAGGGGCTTGACAAGTGTGTAATCAGGTGAGGTCTTGCCAGGTGGTGCCTCTGTCTCCAAGAACATCTACCCCACATGCAATTACATATCCATGATGGACATTTTGAGGCCACGTGAAGAACCAAGTGGGTCGGTCGAAGGAGTTGAAGGTGGTCCTTGTCAGTACCCTTGGACAGCATGATGCACATTACACAGGTCTAGTTGGGAAGGGGGTGCATAACTGGGAGCACTGAGCAACTAACATGGAGGTTGGCTTAAATACAGCTTATAAGATAATCAATAAAGCACCGGCAGGCGAGTTTGTCAGGTCCGTATGTGTTAAAAACATTTAAGAAAGATAGCTAGGTCGTCATTACTGGTGAAAGAGTTACTGTGAATCACTCATTTAAAACTGCTTTTCTCAAGACTGGAGACACAGACGTGCACGGTCTCCATTGGGTTTTTAGAAAATTACAATAATAAAATATAATCTACAAAAACATTCCGTGACTGTTCCCCAAATATAGCAATTGTTATACCAAATTAATAATTTAAATAAGTCCTATACGGACGGCTTAGGTAATGGAGATGGTGACACATAAAAGATACTGTAGGCTATACGTTACAAAACGCCAATATATATATATATTTCAAGAAAATGGAGGGAAAACGGGCAATAATTAGTATAGTAATTAGTAATAATAGGTATTAAGGAGTAGCATTCCTGAATCTCCCGCCTTCTAAACACTGAAGTTGTAACACAATTTCACCAAGCAGAAATCAGAACGCATCCAGGCAGCTTCTGAAGAGCTTCTTCTTATCAAATAAAGGGTTTCGCATCTAGGGTGAGGTAAAGCGGCCATCAGAGGCAGCAAACCAAAAACGTAAGTTCACAATTTAGAAGAATCCCTCACGACGCCGAGCTCTCTCCCATGTTGTCTACTCCGTTAAGTACCGCCGGGAACGGCGAGTTAATCGTCTCCAGTTCAGCATTTGGTTTACATTACCACCGCTATCAGCTGATATCACTGATATTCAGCCGTGCATACAGCAGCTATGAAATGTAAGAAAATGTCCTGTTTAATGGACATACCCAGCAGATAGGGAACGTTCCCACAACGTCCAATAACGTTCTCATTACGTTCATAAGGTACCTGTAACGTTCCCTGCTTGCTGGGCTATTATTTGGATTGACTTTTTGGTATTTAAGCGATTTGTGACAATGGCCCTTGTTAAAGTCGGTATATAAATAAGTTTGAATTGAATTGGACCGAAACAGAAAATGGACTCGAAGGGCGCAAGGGAAAGAGATTATTACCGAATTCAGTGAGGAAAACCAGGCAAGTTCAAAAGCAACATCATCAGTTCGAAGTGGTTGTAATTTCTGAGGCACATGGGAATTCACTTTCATTAACCGTATGATGAGGTAAATGAGTAATTACATGTTTTCAGAGAACACGATCTGCAAACAGACGAGGACGTCCCGTCTATAGGCCAGGTGCATATGGCGGTAAAGAGGCTTTAAAGTCCCATCCTCTGAGAGATCCAAGAAACTGTCTAGTAACCGTGTAACTGTTCTTCAAGTCGAACTGCATCAGTCAGCGCCAAGCAAAACAGAACAACTAACTGCAGTGTAATTTATCACTCGTAGGGAAACACACTATTCTAAATATGATACATAGTGACTCACTCTTTAGAGCAAAAAGGAGATGAGATGTACAGATGTTTGAAAATTACAGACGTGTCATGCAGTAATGAAAAAATGATCATACATACAGACATACACATACATACATAATGCACTGATTTACAGATTACATCCGTTTTATGCATGGACTCTATCCCTTTTTAATAATAGTTGCTTATAATTTATTTAGTCATTTATTTCACATTGAGAAGAAACCGTAGTTAAGCTTAACTACTCTAAACTGGAAGAGTACCTCGAACAGACTGATGTTTGAGGAGTTACCACAGGATCACACTCACCTGAAGCTGAGTGTAAGTATGGGATATGATGAAAGGTGTGTGTGTGTGTGTGTGTGTGTGTGTGCATACCATATTTATATTATGTTGTGGGGACAAAATGTCCCCAGTAGGTAATATAAAAACCTCACATTTTTACCTTGTAGGGACATTTGTTATGTCCCCAAAGGGGAAACTCAATTTTATAAAAATCTCTGAATGCAATCAAAAAACCAAAATAGCCAAAAGTCTTGTATTTTGTTGGGTTACTTATAGTTTAGGTGATGGCTGGGTAAGGCTTAGGGTTGTCATAGTTGGAGCGTTTTGAAGCTGTGAGTAGAGGTAGTAATTTTTATGGCTACATTTTCTGCGGGTGCTCGGATAATTGCCCTTCTTGTTAATTGTCCCTTATTTTCTTGCCCACAAAGCAGTTTGTAAACACGTTCTTCTTCATTGGATGGGTGATTGGCTACAGGCCCAATACACATCAGCCACGTGCGACGATTATGTTTATGGTAATTGTAATTATTAAGCCGCTGCTGTCCGAAAAAATTAACCCAGTTAAACAGCTGAGTATTTAAATTGAACCACATAAAACAGGAATATTCTTAAAAGGTACAACAGCACTAACTCTACGAACTGCCAAGAAATTTTTGGTGCCATAAAATTTTCCTGCTTGTGTGGTTGTTTCCTTGTGAGGATGGTTGTTTGATGCGACCTGCCATGACAGCGCTAAGAAAAATACTGTATTATAACTTTAATTGCTCAGTTAAATTCGTAATTTGCGTTATGGCGAGGGTACCTGATTTAGAATTAAATCCGCGGATTTACATAATCATGACTCTAAGTTGTGTGGCTATTCAGTCAGCCTCATTATAACCTTCGACTTCCATTACAGTAAAATTTCAAGTGGATTTGTTTATCACAGTATTAAAAGAGTTAAAATCATTTCATATCAGAATGAATATTGAGGCGAGTTCCTCTATTGATGGCTTGACCTACAAGTGAATTACTAGGACACTAGATTAAAAAATTATTTAATTTTAAATGTTAAATTTAAATGTTATATTCAAAACAAACATCTTTCGATAGTGCAAAAATGACTTACTTAAACGATAGATTTAGATTACATAATTTATATCCAACGTTCATGCCATTTCTTCCTCCGCCCAACGGTTCAACATATGTGTCTGCCTTTGTCACACCACGGCCTTTTAAACTGTTAGCGACCGAGCTTTTCGTTTCTGCAGCAACACTGCCATCTGCTGGACGAATAATCGGGAAACTTGGCGGCTCGTGACCGCAGTACTGAAAAATGTCAATAGGGGGCTGCAAAGAACATGTGTTTTTTTGCTTTTTAGTTTTGGAACTCATTAAAAGTTTGTAAAGAAATGAAGCCAAATGAATGATATTTACATAAAAAACTGGAATCGTGTAATTACTAATATGTTAAATATATTTAGTTTTCCCTTGTACTGATAACTATGAGTGTTTGTGATGCAGTTGGGAGTGAAATTCAAGGCCTACGCCTAACCACATCAACAATAGGCCAAGGCCACATAGGCTTCCAGGACAGCCACAGATGGATTGTTCAATTTATAGCTCAATTTAATAAAATTAGACCAAATTATCCAGTGGTACAAATTGCTACTAATTAAACTGCTAGCACTAGTAAATTCAGGAATACCACATACATCTATTTGCATAGACACATTAAAGGAATATATTAACACCACACGTGGAACAGGCTTATAGCATTTTAAATGTGTATAGCTGTGAGCTGTCATGGAATCCATGCTAATGTGTAAGGCTATACTTTCAGTATAGAAGTGAGACGTACTTTCAGAGACCTTTGGCAGTCAAAATCCATTTCTGTGTGTTTCTTGATGTCATGCATTTGCATCTGATGTCATGACTGAAATGACAAACTTCTACAACGCTTCTCCAACATTCATTTCTCTGAGCCACTGATCTGTCATCAGATACGTGAGGCAAAACGTCACCATTGTACAAACACTGGCTACTGTTCTGCTAAAAACATTTAAAAGTCTGGCTTATAATTAATGATGTTTTCAGTTTTGGAATGAGAAGTCATATTGTCCAGATTTCACCATCCACACCTATTTCTGTTGTTACTCTCCAGACGTCTTTGATGGTTTAGCGGACATGTGGTCCCTGAGAGCTGTGGAGAAATCGTACAGCTGTTTCCGTTTTGCCTCCCGAACGTGTCTGTGTGTCCCTTGGCCTGGCCGTCCTAGGTTCTGTCTCATCATCGTCGTGTTAAGTCTGAGAAGAGTGCTTTGGAGTACCATCAGAACCAAGGCGCCCCAGAACCACAGACCCAGCAGCCTTCATTACACAGAGGATAGAAAGAATAAGAGAAAGAATGAAAGAAAAAAAAACAGCATAATGCATGGATGTACCAGCCCCACAGTAATCATTTTCACAACTTGACCACAGATGCGAAATTGACTCTGGACTTTGTTTTGTTTTCTGCACAGTACAGATGGCTGACTGCCAAAGCAGCACACTGGGTAATTAGGTCCCTCTGTGGGTTTTTTGGGAGGGGGTGGTCGGAGGTCAGGGTGCTGAAGTAAAGCCCACAAAAAAAGGGGTTTAAAATAGGATGCAAGAAGCTGGAGAAGATCTTCACTCTGGATTTCCCTTATGTACTTACATGAGAATCAGCCATAGGCAGGAAAAGGGCCAGCCTCCATTTTTTATTCATTATTCAATCAAAGTCAGAGATGTGTAGGAAATACTGGGTTTGCTTTTAAAAACAAAAACTTTCAAATCATGGATTTCTTGTCTTTTTTAAACAGCCTACAGTAAGTATGAATTTGTGGGAGTGGGAGCATTTGTATCACAAACACCTTTAACTCAATTTATCCATCCATCCATCCAACTTCTAGCCACTTATGCTCTTCAGGGTCACATGATGTTTCATTTTATTTGGCAGTTAAATACAAACAAGTACAGTGCACCATCTTGTTTTATTTATTTATTTGTTTTGATGTTACACCATGTCTCTAAGTTTGCTGTTATATCGTCGTCCTACACTTTGCCAATATTTTGGAGCCAATAACCATTATCTGGGGGTAAATTTAGACCTGAATTTCACCCAGGGGCATTGAAAGGGGGTGGCAAGTTGGGATGATTTGAGGGGATGAGCCAGATCAGGGAAGGGGCCTAGGACATCATGCTTTAACAGGGCCCAGAATTCCAAGGGGCATCCCAGGTTCCACCTCTTAATTTACTCCCATCCTGGACATTTTTATGGGTACAGGGGATCCGCCTACTTGCCCCGGCCCTCATTATGCTCCTTAAAGTAGGAGAACTCCACATTCTGCATTTGCCCTCCACAAAAACACGGTGTCCTGCCTACACATGTTGGTGCGTAATAGCCATCCATACTGAGACAATATTGGAGCTCAGAGATTTATGAACAGCAGGAAGCTGAGAGTTTCACTGATGCAGAGCAGCAGGAACACCACTGGATGGAGACGGAATCGCAGCAAGACGGATGGCGCCTCATCCAGTTCCTGTCATCAAAGGAACTGTGGCATGAATTTGAAGTGTGTGAAGCTGGCTCTCCTTGGGGCGGAGGGGTCAAGTTTGCGGCTTTCTCAGTTTGCGGAATTTCCATCATGAATGACCTCATGCTTAATTTGTAAATATCCCCGATTTAAAGGCAATGCCCCAAAGCAGAGCAAATAATCCTGATGTTAGTCACTGGCTGCGTGACGTGGTTAGAGTTTGGGGTTAATGGACCAAATGAGATTAAATAGGGGCTTGTGTTGTAATTTCCATGAAGGGCCTTGTGCATGTGTCATGCTGTCCCCCCAATACGAAATGGATTAGTCTAGTTCCTGATTGTATGCACATGTGTTACATTGCAGGTTATGATACTGTGGCTGTCTCACCTTGTCACCAAGTCTCCTCTTTGTATATCATTTAATGGTCTGAGTGTTCCTTTGGGTTCCCGAGCCTCTGCTGCATGGCTTTCCCTTTGTTTCCTGTTTCTATGACCGTGGATTTTCCTCCTCTCTCTGTCAGCACCTGGTCTACCTTCATCTGGCTTTTGACTCTTGGATTAGCAACAAGGGTGCTGGAATTAAACTTAGCAACTCGACCAGTGAGTTTCTCGTCTCCTTCGCAACAGGAATCCAGGTCTGGTCTTATATCATACTTGGCTGCACTGGTTAAACAGTCTGGCGTCACCAATTCATATGTAAAATCAATTAAATAAAATTAATAAAATCAATGAAAATATGATTGACCTGAGCCATTCCAGGTCATAAGGTTATAGGGTGACCCCTGCATCATGTGACTCAGGTGAGTGATTCTGACCCCACCCACCTGACATAACCACACATTCTGATCTTACAGTCGGTGACCTCCATATCAAAAACTGGCTGACCAATGCTGGACATAAATACTTGAAGTTGGCCTGTCATTAAGGAGGGAGCCTATGACCCAAAGACAGACTACGAGGGGATAGGCTGCTGAAAAAACACATTTTCATTTTTCACTTCAATGAGTTAAATATTTTGTAAGCCTGTTTTATTCAATTTAAGGAACAGCATCTAAAATATCAAAGGTATTTTCTTTGTTACATTTATATCCCAAATAAAGATACATTTTAACATAACTGATAAATTTAAATTAGCTTCCAGTTAGGGCATTTTGTGAGTATTTCAGCTCTCTTCATTATTATTATTATTATTATTCATTAAGGATTAATTCATTATTATTCATTAAGGATGTCAGTTTTATCGTGGTACACCATACAGTATGTGCCCTACAGTGTACACTATTCAATATGCACCCTACACTCCTTTCCTCATTGTCCATCACCACAAGGGGGCAGCAGGAGGGTTGCACGGATTACAGTGTCCTCCAATTCTTTCACTCACCCTGCTGTTTTTCCTGTCTACAATCATTTGCATTTGTACCATGCTTATACTGTAATTGTCACTTGCACTTAACCACCATCCACACGTCATCTTGCACTTTATGGTGCTAATAATTCACTGCTAATTTGCACTCTAATCTAATCTAATCTAATC
>JAACJT020000038.1:546197-569852 GCA_009936485.2 Gymnarchus niloticus
CATCCACACGTCATCTTGCACTTTATGGTGCTAATAATTCACTGCTAATTTGCACTCTAATCTAATCTAATCTAATCTAATCTAATCACATTCCTCCTTGTTGTAAGTTTACACCTGATGCATGCCAGTCTAATTGTTTTCACATTTCCTCCCCAGAATGCCTGCTAGTGTGTTTTCCACAGGATGACAGAGGAGCCGGAGGCTTGTCATCACTGGGCCAAAATGCCACATAGCAGAACCCCCCCAGCTCATTGACTGCATGTGACGCTTGACGTCCTCCAACCGGTGCAATAATCATCATTTTCAACTACCTCACCTGCTTACTTCTGCTCAAAGTACCCTCGCCAGAGTGGGGCAGCATTGTGCAGGGGTGCACGGCCTGGTCCTGTGGCAGGCACCACAGGACACCACAGGACACATGACTTTGGCACATAGCTCCAGTTTGACATTCCCCTGGGCAGACTTGGCCCAGCTCACAGTCCACCTGGCCCTCACTTCCAAGCCTCTAATGGGCTGTTCTGGTTCTGGAACCTGGCAGCGATGGCCTTCGCCTGCTTCACCACAGACCCTGAGAGAGCTTTTTACAGAACTGTAAATCCTGTGGCGAGTCAGCGCATGTCTGCATCGCATAAGCACCACTGTCGCTGTGCCTTGGGAGGAGGCGTCGTGTGCTCTAACCGGCACTGATGTCATTTCCTGCTTTTAAGACCAGACACCACGGGGTGTTGACGACGGAAAGGCTCCTGGCAAGAGAGAGAGTGAGCAGACTGAGCCAAAATCAGTCTAATGGATAAGCATCCAGGCCACACTGCACCACCTCGGTCATTACACTCCAATAACGCAATGCATCCATGTGTAGGCCAGTGGGTGGAATGGCGGCTAAAGGCATGGACATGGAAGCCAAAATACCCTGCTATGGTGACTCTTTTTAAAGCCTTCTTAAGTATTTTGTACCAGTAGTCAAAAAAATAAAACGTGACTGGATTATGTTATTCTGCCTGTTGATCTTTGGGGTGAAAAAATCAAATGAAGCGAGATGGGTGTCATGTGATCATTCAAGAAATAATTATATTTGTGCATGAGACAATAAAAAAATCCTTCATATGTATGGCTTACATTCACTTTATTGGACCATCCAGAATTCATCTTGTGGGAGAGTGAAGACCCTTTTGGTGCACAGTAAAAGATGCCACGTTTTATTGTTTAAATAGTTGTCTGTTCTGTGAACATTGACGCCACGCTGGTTTACAGCTGATTAACTTCTCATTGTCATGGAAGCATCAGGGTTCAGATAAGGCCAATTCATTCTAAAGAAAACCAATGGCAGTTTCACACGTGTAAACATGTCACAAGCTCAGTCTGGAGCAATCCCTTTTCAGAGAATGACATAAACTGAGGTTAGCCTTAATGAGCTTCGTGCCTAATCAGACCTGGCTCCATCAAGGCTAATGTAAGCATGGCACACGTGTATGACAGAGTTTGTTTACGTGTAGGACAGGGCTCTGCACGGCTGTGGGGAACATGCTTTTGAACACCATGCACTGCAGCGGGGCCCACTCTGGTACCGGGTACCCTCACCTGTGGCAAAATCCCACCTTAAGTGAATGACAGCTGGATCTGAGAAGATGAGCAACCATGAGCAAAGGCCAGGGACATCATCTCTGCAAACTGTGCTTGTCCGTATTGCCATTAACAGCTGGCTCCAGGATTTTAACATGTTTTATCAATATGTTACTAAAAATGTTTTTGTCACATTTAGTATACATTTTTTAATCAGTTTTAAGGTTATAAGTCTTCCAGAGCTTAGATTTTCGTATTACTTACCCTACTATTATTGAGAATTTGAGTATGTTGAATATGGATGCTGATGCTTCTGTTGGATGGACCATCATTCTCAGCAGGAACACAACACCACATCTCCACTGGATGCAACATTACAGTCTCACTAGATGCCACTTTAAACTGCTTGATGTTAAGTATGGCCTGCTCTTGGTTTTAATAGATGGCCTCTGATATATAGCATTGAAAGCCCCCTGAATTCAAAATCTGTGCATTGTCACACAATAAGGCTCCTCCTTATAGCTGACAGGGGACCCTAGTGTGGGCCCCGATGTTAAGCATCAGATAGCTCTAATGAGACAGGACTCAGGCAGGATGGGTTAGATACTTTATCCAAGCAGTGCTTGAACCAATTTTTACATGCATGGCTTGTACTACAAACATCTGATTGTCTTTCAGACAGTGATCTGAGTGTACAACCGTTCAGACAGTGATCTGAGTGTACAACCGTTCAGACAGTGATCTGAGTGTACAACCGTTCAGACAGTGATCTGAGTCTACAACCACAAGCTATTGCACTGACTAATCACAACATAACCAGCTACATTCATCTTAGCACCGGCGATTTCATGAACAATAACGAGCAGTCATGACAGCCTTTCTGGCACAGAGGGACACTGCAGAACCGACTACAGTAATAAGCTTTAAACACAGTGCTGGCTTTGATACTGAGGGGCTGTTGCAGCCACCCCTGCTCGCTTTATCAACTGTGACTTTCCTACCCCCTTCCTCTCTCATTACCAGCTGCCTATACAGCATGTTTGGAGAAACATAACTCTCGCCCAGTGCTGCAATCTGCTTGATAGCGCCACACCCTTACAGGGTACGTAATGGCAGCTGTAAACGTTGCTGGCCAGGGATTAGGTAGCAATCAGCACTGACAGTACCTAACACTCTAACTGAGCATTAACTAAAGGATCTGTCAAATTGTCTGAAAAACAAACCCAAGTGGATCAGGTTAAATGACATGAAAAACAAATGGACGGAGATCGCCGTTGATGGTTTGAAAAATAAATTCCGTCCCCTTTGCCTGATTTCTGGATTAATGGCAGACTGTTGCGCCCGACTATGCAGCAGCAGACTTTTGACTTGCAGTGCAGCTGCAGGCCTGATGGTCCCAGCCTGTGCAGGAGAAGCTGGTGAATGCGATTACTGCCCTGCTCCTCCGTCGGCTGTGCTGCCTGGACATGCACAGTTATATTCATCCTGTGAACAGCTGTACCTGCTGTGCCAATGTTTGAAGAAAAAGAGATTCTTTACAAAGGCAAAGCAAAAAACATTGCTAATCATTCATAGATAGGTATGTGTGTGGTATGGTTCCTCATTAACTGCAATAACATCACCAAGCTGGATGGGATGCCGTATTAAAGATGCCCTTCTCGTTATAATGGCAACACTTTCTTCTACATCTCAGCTACCTCCACACCTTCTAGCGCTTAGCTAGCTGCTGTCATTCTTTCTGTTCTTGGCTCTGCATCCCTCTATCTGAAGCTCCACGTGCCCCTTCATCCCCTTCACTTTCATCCTTCTCCCCTCCTTGCTCCTCCCTCTCTTTCACTTGTTTCCCATGAATCTTTCAAATGGGGAATAAGAAACCCTGTCATCGAAACACACTTAGCAGAACTCATAGGGTTTGTACAAAGCGCACACGCACGCGCGCACACACACACACAGACGCACACACGCACGTGCGCGCACACACACACACACACACACACACACACACGCACGCACACACACACGCACGCACGCACGCACACACACACACACACACGCACGCACCCGCGCACACACATACACCACACCCTGTAGCACCTGACTGAATCACCGGGACCTTCTAGTATGAAGATACTCTTCTTCAGAGCTCTGCAGGCTCAGTTAATTCAGTTATTGGTCATTGTCTCATTGTCTTAGCCTGGCACCGTGCAGCATTAGTCGCACATGTAGAGCAGACATTAAAGATGAGACTAGCCTTTTACCGCAGTGTGGTCCCAACTTGCATGAAGAAAAAGCTGACAACTGAACATGACATGAATTCCAGGAAAGCAGGAATCCTGCTAAATCTCCAGCCTTGTCGAAATCGCCCAGACAGACTATTGTAAATTATAATCCAGTTTTACAAAAAGATAAATATTATTCATGCTGAACACGCTGTCTCAAAGCTTTGTGGCCTGAAGGAGAAAAAAGAAACAACTTTAAATGTAAGCAGCAGTATTCGGGAGTGAAATCATGTCTATATGTGTGTGACCACCAGATTGTGTTGTTACATTCACAGCCAGTGAATTCCGGCGGACCTTCGATATGTGAGTCTTACATAACAATGGCAAACTGCTTTAAGCCTGCAGCGGTTATATGGAAAATACGTTTCAAAGGACTCATTTACATAAAGTTACAGTTCCAAGTTTCCACTTTCTTTTAAAGAGGGTATCTTGTTGACATAAATCGCCCAGGTTGTTTGATGCTGGCTGACAGATAGAGGAAAAGCATAGAGAGTAAGCGGATTCTTACAGTCGAGGAAGACAGAAAGTGACCCCCTATGAGAACTGGTCCAGGTTTTGCGTAGATTATCCATATTCACTGTAGTGCTGCTTTCATACTCACCACCAGAGGGCAGTATTCGCGTAATCATATCCCTGCATGTAAAAACCAGCGTTGGCAGCCAGACATCAAAGAACATTTAAATAATAATTCAAAGTTGCTGAAATGTTATGACAAAAGTAAAAATCCATTATTTTAATCTTAAGGAGAAGAATTGTTTTTTTTTTTAGAAACAAGTGCGTTTGAAACATCGTTGATAACGTTCCAAATTTTAAATTATGTACCCATTAATGTTAGACAACTAATGTAAAACAACCGCACAGCATAAAGCGTCATTCTGGTAGGTAGAAAGTACAATTTCAGAACCTGGCCAGTGCTCAAGGGGAACCTAAAGAAAGAAGGAAGCCATTAAATCATAAAGTGCCGGTTTTACTTTAATAAACGATTAGTCTTATTAAAACAATATGCCCGAATGTCGATAAAGAGAGGCAGAGAGACTGAAGCTGCTCCTAATAACGTGCTGGCGGATTCTGCAAGAGCCAGAAACGGTACTTCTTAGCAAAAGCACTGGCTCGCCAGAAAAGAGTGGGATTCCCGAGCTGGCTGTCCGGCACTGATGGATTTAACAGACTCCTGCGGCGCAGAAACACCGGCATCCTCCAACAGTCAATTCAGGGAAATAAACATGAAGGAGACACAGGCTAACGGCCTGGCCGTGTTTATCTCAATTTGAATATGAATGTTTACATTTTCCAGTCGCATCGTCCCTTGCGAAAAACGGATAAAGAAATATGAACACGAAAAGCGAAACTGAATGAATTGAAAGCGTGTGACTGTAAAACAGTACATTTAGCATTTGTAGAATGTACTTAATGAAGTTTCGCTAAAGTTCTTTATAATGCGTATCCGTACGCTAAGTTTGTCTGGAAAATAACGACTTAAAAACCTTTTAAATGTAAAAAAATAAAAAGTATTACAGTCTATAGCAGGCAGCCTGTGCTGTGGGGTGTCTGGCGGGCCTCCATGCCGTCCTCCTGCCACCTCGGAACACGGAGCACACATGAGGCCCCCGATGCCAGACCGGCTTCACTGATCATGACTAAGATCCCAGACAATTTGATTTCCTGGCCGTCCTCTTTCTTACCGGCCTTTTCCAAAAAATGACACGCCAGCTTAGAGTACCTGCTATGAAGTATGCCACGTATTAAGTTAAAACATTACTGAGTAAAATAATGGAAACAATTTCAGCAGTACTGCTAATCAAGCCTGCCGTTTAGATACTCCTGCACGCACATAAATTGGAACAGGTGACTGAAGCAGACAGGCTGAATACAGCGGTGTGGGTTACGTGTTATACAGCTGCGATGTGCGATTGCCATGTGACATAGACTTCAGGAGTCCAGTCTGGTATTTAGAGATACATAGATATACAACAATCACACCTGTCAGCTGCGATGCCTGAACCACAGGCGCCCAGACCAGTACTATGGAGGTGCCGTGGTTTAAATCGATTTGCACCAAAAATAAATTATGTCTGTTCTGGACTCCTGATGCGCATCATGTAAATATTCACGAGGTCTTACGTGTTAATAATGCAAATCAGACCAGATGTGATCTGTAGAGTAGTCATCCATCCATCCATCCATCCATCCATCATTTTCCAAGTGGTAGTGTCATAGCCTATGAGATTAAACAGACACAATGATTACCGGTTAACGGACAAGTAATTATCGGGAATAAATAGATATCTTGGCGATTACCTGCTTTATACATATTCAGTATTTTATGTAGAATTTGTGTTGCATTTATTCAAAGCAAGTGCACAGGTTTTGGTTTGAAAACCCCCATTTTTTACGTGTACTTTAACGTTACCCAGCTTGACTGCATGCTGCTCTGATAGCTCTAAACACAACCGATCATTATTTTATGAAGCGAAAGTCATGTTGCTGTGGTAACGGTACCGTTCTGAACAGTGCTTGAATGAAGATGAAACATTCAGAGGTGTTGCTGATGCAAGTACTTCGGTATGTGCCCAACTGAAAACCTTTGACTCAAATGAAACCGTTTTTTAAGCTCAAATGCTCAGATTGTTTTTTATAGTAAGTAATTTAAGCTTACAAAAAGAACGTGTCATCTTAGAAGCTGTGATGAAACTGACACTCGTTTAAACCGGTCTATTAAAACCGGTCCTGCTTTGTAAAATGTCCAGACTCTGCATTACACTTGAATTCTGTTTTTCATCTCCTCCCTGTGCGAAATTCCCAGTGAAGGTTTCTCAAACCTTGTTTGAAAGACCCTTCATTCAAAAGACCCGGCTGATCCCCAAAAGTCATGCCCACATCTGAACAACTGGTCCGGGGTCTAGTCCCACAAAATGTCTTTGTCAGGAGTCAAGGTGCATAGTGCATCATTTACAGATTAAAGACTAACAAGACGGACGACTGGAGCGTTCATGTGTACTGATATTTGTATTCCAAGAATTTTTAGATTTAGACGAATAAACGTGATACCTGATCCTTAATACCTGTGTTTACCATGGAGACATAATACGGACTTAAAATTACAACAAGCCTGTGACTATTTCAGGAACTCAGCATCTAAGAATTGAGCCTCCCTCCTGCTGTGTCACTGAAGTCACGAGGTAAGACAGCGCACCATGTCTTTGGGACGTGGCAGGAAACTGGAGCACCCAGTAAAGCCCGGTCAAAGGGATAGGTCCCACCCATGCAGTGACCCAAACGTAGGATCGCACTCGGGATCCAGCTGGCACGCATTGCGACGCTGTGTCACTCTGCTCAGCTCATAAAAAAAAATCTTGAAAACCAGGTATAAATGCCAAAATAATAATGGTGTATTTTTTTGGAAATGATATTTATATTTAATACAGGGACATGAAACTATCTTTTACGCCAGGATAATAAACAGCTTAAACTAAAAAAACATCAGTTTAAAACATTCAAATGTTTCAGTTTCCGATTCTCCGTACATCTGCTGTTATGAGTCCGCAAGGTTAACACAAAACTAAAGGATTCACTGCATGTGGTCCACGTGACAATAAAAACTGAATGCTTGAAATGCACCTCGTGCAGGCTAGTGTGCCTTTTATCAGCATGCAATGCAGTGCCTTGCATGAAGCACGTCTGCAATGAACTGATGCTTCGACAATAAGAATTAATATTTTTCATTTTTGTGCTCATGAACATTACGTGAAATTCAACAAAAGAAATTCAAATATATGTAACCCCGCTTGGAATGGTTCATTTTTCTCGTGACATAAAAATAAAATTGAAGAGAAAGTAAAGTTTAGCAACTGAACTAGAAAACATTTTATTTGTGAGAATATTAACATTTGTAATAATGTTTATGAAAAAAGCTTTATGCTCATTTTGACGACAGGAAATGTACAGGATTGAGATCAAACACACTGCATGTATTTAAAATTAATTTAAAAAACATCTAGATGTACAAATTCATGTCATTTATCTAATTCGTTAAAACATTTTAATGGTCATCATTTTAGAGAAATTTTAAATAATTTAGTGCCTTCAAGCTTTTGCCATTTTAGTTATGTTGCAAAATAACTTTACCATTTTCTCGTCTGAGTTTTTTAAATGGTTTACTTGAAACGGTTTTGATGTAATGTATGTAATATTACAATTTCATATAATTCACAATTTATATACTGAAAGCAGCAGCCGTGGACCCCCGCCAGACAAAAATCGTCTTGTCCAACGTTTGCTTCCAACTGGGCAGAAATATCGAATAGCTTTTATTTAACAGTGAAACATGTGCGGCTGTCAGTGAACAACAAAGACTCTCTTTCGAGCCTTTTATTTCGCTCCATCTCCCCTCATCTGCGGGGCATTTCTCAAGGCGCAGCCGTCTCCCATGCATTCGAAAGCGCCACTCCGTGCACGTCCGACCTTTTTCTGGTCATGTAAAAATAATATTTAAGCACAATATGTAAAAATAAAACGTGCATTATGTTTTAAACAGAATATGTGAGCGTTAGTATATTCACACGTGTGCGTGTTGGGGGCCCCTGAAGTCAATTCGCTATACTATAAATAGAAAGGTTCTCCAAAGCCTTCCTACTGCTTCTGCTCAACGTTATCGGTGCTGTGCAGCAAACCACACGGATATGAAGGAAGCGGCAACCAGCGACCCCCCCGGCATCGAGGTCCTCTCGGCAATACACCTTAATTCACTTTCACGCCGCCGCCTAATCTGCGTAAGGACGTGAAGCGCGGCGTCGCCTACGAGCTGCCGTTGTGCGTAGACGCACACCGGGTGGGGCAGGGCTGAGAGCGACCTGCGTCGTCTGACGTAACGCGAAAATATCGGGGGACCCCGTTCTTGCTGCTGTCAACCTCAGATTCAAAAAACGAACGCTGCGTAATATCTTAACGCCTGCATATTAATGGGGTCCCTTGTAACGATGAACAATTAAACCGTTAAATATCTGTTATTGCTGTACTGGAATGTAAAAAAATAAAATAAAATAAAGTAGGTATCCATGATGAATATTTCATATAAATACATGCTCAGGTATTACATAAAATAAGAAGCAGGCCTGCATTATCATGTGAGACAACATAAAATTAAGTTAAAACGCTCCTAAAAATGTGATGCGACACAATTAATCATATAAGTTTTAAATGGGTATATTTTAAAATGTGGTAAAATGGTGCATTTTTAATAAGAAGAAATGTTGTGTATTGTACATTTATACCAGGAATATAATAATATATATGAAGCAATATTCCTATATGTATATAGGCCTGCAATTTCATTTTTACCTTTTCACATACAATTACGACTTTTTATATGTAAGTCATATTTTATATTCACAATATATGTGGTTAAATTTCATGTAAAACAAGATGAGTGTTCGCTGTACATGTTCACGTGGCTCAGGACATGTAATTAGGTATTGACTCCAACAGGCCCAGAATCAGTATCTGCCCCCCCCAAGCAATAACTGACGAAGGCAAGTTGCAGGAGGCAACCCCATGATGAAAAAATGAGCCGACCCTTATAAATACAGGAAAATTAATAACCTACCACACACACGTCATCTAGGGACACCCGGTCAAGGTCTATTTTTGACTCTTGTGGGGGAAATTTCCCTCAAGTAACACATACGTCCACAGAATGATACTCATTAGCGAAGCAATTTCAGCCAGACATCATTCACTTCTGATCCGATTAAGACGCTGATATACACGATTGGTGCCCTGTAAACAATCCTTGGGGTCTTAACCAAAGAGGTCTGCTGTCATCCGGGAGCCCAGATCACAGTGAACAAACCAAAACCTCCTGAATTTACATAAAGCAAAGGGCTGAAGAGACATACAAGTGTACTCTCTACAAATGGCTGGAGTTAGTTAGGTAAGGCCTAGAGGCTAGCAGAGTGAATTCTGGCTCGACCAAAGGGGCTTTGCCCAGTTGTGCTTTTCTGGGTTTGCTAAAGCCATTTCCTTCGACAGACCGCAGTAAAAGCCCAGCAGTCTCCTTCCGGTTTGTTGGGATTCTCAACGTGACCCAGTGGAGCCTCTTCACCCAGATGTGCTCTCCAGTGCACTTCACACAAGTCCGACGCCTTTGAAGAGGCTGTCAGAAAACTGCACAAACATCAAATGTAATGGGCCTTGTTAAACTAAGAGATTTTATATGGGCAATAGCACATATATTTTCACCTGATATTCCATGTTTATTCTTAAAGTAACATCAATACAGAATAATAATATATTTAATTTTTATTTCTTAAAAAACAGGTAAACAAAATCAAATTCTTCACAGAAAAAAATATAAGAAAAATAAACACATAAAAATGACTTAAAATTCATAAATCTGATTTTACTATGTGCATATTGGTTTTACTATAAAACAGTGAATATGTGAGAACCTCAAAACAACAAACATGTAATGACTTTATTTCACATTAAATTGAAAGAGTACTGACATTTTCCCACTTTTAAATGGCCCATAAAAAGCTCTCTCCATCTAATTAAATATGTACCACAACCAGCATGCTGGTAATTTTATCTACCTCACTGTAATATATCCTTGGCCAGCGGTGTTTTTATTTTTTAAGTTTGTTATTAATTGCAAACCCCCACTTCAAGTAGAAATACTCCAACTCTTCATCTGTTTTCCATCCATCCATCCATCCATCCATCCATCCATCCATCCATCCATCCATCCATCCATCCATTTTCCAAACTGCTTGTCTGATGCAGGGCTGTGCGGGGCCTGGAGCCCAGGCAGCAGAGGGCACAAGGATGGAGCAGACCTCTGACAAAGTGGTATTGCTATAATTTAGGCTAGTAATAATATTTCACTAAAAAGAATAAATGAAAATATGTACAATTAATGATTTTTTCATATCTCTGTAAACACAGTGGAAGGTGAGACATCCTAACTGGGTAGGACAGGCTCAGGTTCAGGCAGAGCAGAGGTGCAGATTAAAACGGCTAGGACCATTCAGCACCCAGAACCCAGCTGCATCTTCCTTGGGGTCCCTTCACCCCTTCTCATCCCCCAATATGGTAGTTTGTGCCCAGTCAGGTGCCATGCTAACTCTGGACAGCATGCGGTCCACCTCGTGCAGCTCCCTAAAACTGACAACCTACTGTGGTTTATAAAAACAAACAAACAAAAAAGAAAAAAAGCAAAAGAAAACAAAAATGTTTCCCAGGGGTCACGCAGCCTGAATCCAAAATAAATAGCGTGCTTAGTACAGTCTTGGCTGCTGGAACACAGATTTATTACGCTGCTACTCCGAGGGCTGATGGCATGCATACGGTCAGTCCGGCCCCGACTCTGGCCCAGCCTCCCTCTCACGTTACACCCTATTTATAACGGCTCCTCAACCGGCTCTCGCCTCACTGCACCTCCCCGGAGCTCGCCCCTCTCCCCTCTTGCCTGCTCCGCTCTCCTGCCACCGGAGAAGCCGCTAACCAGTGGAAACTGAGTTCTGCTTGTGCTTCTGGGCCCCGTGCAGCCTGGAAGCCATCCTTATGCCCAGGAATACGGGAGGACCATCCTTTCTGCGCCATCCTGCCTGTCCATCTGTGGGGGGGAAGCCAGAAGCTCGGGGTGAGGCCTGACCGTGACCCCGATCATTGGAGTGCTCATTCTCAACTGTGGCTTTGTCCTGATTAACCTCCTGGTTAAATAGGGGCTGCATCCACCCCCCCAACCCTGCTCCAGCTACCCTCCCCCCACCCCCACTCCGCAGGCGTGTGTGATGGATCATAGCCTTTTCGGCTGCTTGCGCAGCCCCCATGCTCCTGCACCAGCGCAGGCCCTGCACCCAGCATTTGCTCAGTTTGGCCGCTCCGAACACGTCTCGTACCCGGACCTGCCGGGCTCCTCGCCATCCTGCACCGTATCGGGTTACCCGGGTGATGGGGGTGCCTTCGGTGGCCCTTCCCACCGGAGCCAGCTGCCCCTGCCCCAGCACCAGCACCCACCTGGGTGGCACATACCCCAGATGTCCTCCCCACCACTAGGTGGCGCCAGGCATGGACTCTGCCTCTTGCCCTCTGGCTCTGGCTCTCCAGATCTGTGTGCCAGTACAGCCAGCTTGGGCAGCAGCCCCCCGACTGGGGCATCATGTGTCGCCGGGGATCTGGAACAACGGACAGTGTCCCCAGCTGACCTGCACAGAAGGACCTCCAAGCTGAAAAGTGACAGCTCAGGTAAGATGACAATAAGAATATATCCCCTGCTGATTGCACTGCTCGTGTGAAGAATGAAATGTAATGAGCTAAAATGTGTTTTTCACTGTTAAAAAAACCATGATAAAACACAACAGGATTCTCCATGGTTCATTATATTTATAATTATTGGTTAAAAGTCACATAAAAACATTTTTAGAGATAAGCACACTTTGTTCACCATCATTCGTTTTCAGTGCCATTGAAAGAGTGGTAATATTTGCATGCCGAATTCAGTTTATACTGAATTCCAAATCTGGGTTTTTATATGAACCCTGTCAGGAAAGTAAGGCTCTCTGGGGAACCACTAGACAGATGATACTGCAGTATGGAGCAGAGAGCAGGCAAACGCTCCGATCAGGTACCAGCCTGGCATTCCTGAAAGACCCACAGCTGAGTTCAGCGTAACTTCCAGCTGTCAACAACCATAAAGTGACCTGATGGCAAAGATAGCAATGATAATTACTGTATTTCATAGTATAAAAACTATTCATTATTTAATACTTTATAATTATTAATAGTTAAGGTTTATTCTGATGGAAATCAGACTGTAAATTTGTTCACTACAACATTTTCAGCGCAACCTCTAGACAATGCTATACAGTAAAAAAAAAAAAAAAAAAACAGCCAAGGGAATTGCCTAAATAATGTTCAGGAGTCAAAATAATGTCCAGTGGCCTAAATAATGTCCATTACCCCTAATAATGTCCATTACCCCAAATAATGTCCAGTAGCCTAAATAATGTCCATTACCCCAAATAATGTCCAGCAGCTTAAATAATGTCCAGGAGTCAAAATAATGTCCAATAGCTTAAATAATGTCCAGGAGACAAAATAATGTCCATTACCCCTAATAATGTCCATTACCCCAAATAATGTCCAGCAGCTTAAATAATGTCCAGGAGTCAAAATAAGGTCCAGTAGCCTAAATAATGTCCAGGAGTCAAAATATTGTCCAATAGCCTAAATAATGTCCATTACCCCAAATAATGTCCAATAGCCTAAATAATGTCCAGGAGACAAAATAATGTCCAGTGGCCTAAATAATGTCCATTACCCCAAATAATGTCCAGCAGCTTAAATAATGTCCAGGAGTCAAAATAATGTCCAATAGCCTAAATAATGTCCAGGAGACAAAATAATGTCCAGTGGCCTAAATAATGTCCAGGAGTCAAAATAATGTCCAATAGCCTAAATAATGTCCAGGAGACAAAATAATGTCCAGTGGCCTAAATAATGTCCATTACCCCTAATAACGTCCATTACCCCAAATAATGTCCAATAGCCTAAATAACATCCCATAGTCATTATGTGCATCCTACTGAAGTACAGCTCAATTGCTTTATGTGAAGGGGTCAGGAAATCAATAAAAGCATTTTAAGTGTTATTCTTACTCACTTGCCTACAACCATATAAAATATGGTCATTTTTATATACCATATAAAATTAGACTGAATTTTAGAATTTCTTGGAAAATTTGATTGAATGATTTTCTTTATAAAAATATAACTATCCTATCATTAAAAGAACCAAAATATTCCAATTTTTATCAGAATAAATTTTATATAGAACAGAAGTTGTAATGGAATGGATTTACATTATTCTGCACCCACACAGCGTGTGTCCCTACTGCCAGGGATAGACCCAGGCCCCCACTGACACCCTGACCAGTAAACAAGGAAACAAACTTAGAAGATGGAGGGCTGGATGTGTTTCCAGTGTTTTGTTTTTGAATGAACAAACATGGAAGTCGTGGCTTGTTTTTGAGGTAACATACAGAACTCTACCTGTTGTCTTTTTGGCCGTCTGTTTGGTCTCTGATAGCTCTAAATAAGCCTAATAGCTTAGCCGCTATAGCCTTGGCGATAAGGAAGAAGACAAAACTGTTTAAGGGTCTGTGTTTCACCCAGAAAACATTTTCTCAGTAGCAGATTGACAAAGCAGTGAATAGCCTCGATACCAGCAGTGATGACGAAATAAATGTTTTTAAAAAGCAATGATAAATTATGTTTAATATTTGTGCAGGAGTATTGTATGGGTGATTTCTCGATGCAGTTGGTATACGATGGTCAAACGTGTGTTCCATTAAAAGAGGAAGAGGTATCTGGTGCTGGAGTTCTCCCTAAACACTGACCGATACAGCGCGACGCTCAGTACGTAAGCCATAAAGAAATATTGATTTATGAAACCGGAATGTCTTTCCCAAAGTTTATATCCTCTTTCATTCACTTATAACCTGGATTATAGAATTTGATTTAATTCACAATTAAATTTCCCAACTTTAATGAACATGCTTTCAGATTTATTCCGTTTAATCAAAATATACCTCCCTGTATTTACCAAGACAGGTTAATATTTCACATGATAATTTTACAGTAACAAAAAACATTGCTGATGATTGGTTGCTGTGGATAGAATGTAATTATATTTAAAATTAGTGAAATATTTTTCCAACATTAAAACTTGGAGAGGTTTATACGCTTTTCTTTGGCTGCTGCGTTTAAATGTACATATTTTTTTATTTTTCAATTTTACTTTTCTATGAGGTTATTAAAAATGTGTTTATCATTATTTATTTATGATGTTTTACAATCATTTTAAGAGTCAGACTTCATAAGAGGTCACTTTCTGATTTCGTTTTTCATGAGCATTTTTAAGGGCTTGTTTCTTTAATTATTTCCAGTGCAGAGAAACATGTGCTCAGTGTACAGAATGGGGATGAGGTGACAATAAAACGCAGCAGAAAGTAATGAACGATTTGAAGTGCGCCCTTTTAAGAGCGAGCCGAATGTGGCCTTTTCAAAGCGCACTTTGCCTGGCCGCCTTTGTCTGGGGGAGATGGAAGGACTCTTTGCCGTTTTACCTCGCTTTCAAACAATCCAGGCTGTAAAAGTTATTATGCACAAGCCAAGGAAAATATACATCCCACTTTCGTAAGGGCACAGTCAAACTGATTTGTGGGATGTATGGACAGGGCTTGGTGTTCTGTCACTGCGTGAGTTTGTACGATGCCGAACGATAGCTAATTTACCCGATAGCTCGTGCGGTGCTCTTAAATATTCGTCGTCATCGTAATCAACTGTCCAAATATCGACCCGCAGCTGAAATTTAAACTTGATCACTGAAGATCAGAATCCCAAACATAAACGTTTTTTTTTTATTATTATTATTTGTGCAGTACTGACATTCTTCACGACGTCTGTGATTTTTAACACTTTTTCACTTGACAGTAGTGAGCTTTTCTTTAAATTTTTTTTGTTCCCTCTCCAGACTCACTAAGATAATTTAGAGTGACTGTTTTCTTAAGGCCAGTAATAGCTTACAGGTGTACCCACTGCTCTGTGGAGCTTGGTGGAATTCTGCAGAACCTCACCCCCCACACCTGTGTTTCCATCTGTGAGAAGCATGCTAATGGCTTAGCATGCTCCTTCCAAGGCTTGACAACTTTGATGACCCCGTTTAAAGGTTCATCAGCATCGTGCGCCATAGAGGATGTGAATGTCCCGCCTTGTTGGGGCGGTGGTAGGGGGACCCTGTTGTTGTTTTGAAGGCGCTGCTTAAGTGAGGCTTGGATGGGGGCAACCTTTGGAGTTTACCACATAGAAGTTGTAGAAAAGGCCTCAGTTTCCTAGAAATCAGGTATAATATTGTGTTCCCTTGCTGTCGTTCGTTACTATAGATCCTAAGGCTCCAATAATGGTCTCTTAGGCTAGAGGGAACCCTAGCCATTACAGTATTCCCATCACCTTAGTGATGGGATCCTAAGAATATATATGTAAGTCAATCTGAGTAAATAGATGATGCCAGTGGGCTAGGGAGGAGGTCACAGAAGATGGCAACATCTCCAGGGCAACATGCTGGTGGGTATCTTTTATGTCGATCCCACAAAGGGGCAGATGCCAGAACTTACTTTGGGTCGCTGAAGATAATGTGTTAAATCCCTTGAGGGTCCGAGTCAGCTTGATGGAGACCCAGAGAACTTCCCTGTGACCTTTTCTGGCACAAGGTGATTGATGGTCCATCTCCTCACTATAGAATGTCCAGAAGTTCACGTTGCCTCCAGAAAAACCTCATTCTATATTCAGGTCACTTTTTAAACATGCCTAGAAGTAGCCTATCTAATGCTCACATGACCTTGTGTCTTGAAAATAAATCAGGGGTCATGTACTGTGCCTAAGACAGCAAGGCAGGTCTAAATCTTTTAAAACAAAGGAAACGGAAAACTTAAATGGAAAAGACAAAGAATTTCCAAAAATGAATAACTATAAGTCTCTAATAACATATAAGTACCATCTCCTTGTGCAGTTCAGATCTCAACAAATTATCAGCCTGATTTATACTAATTTATTTTCAATCTACCGAGACTCTTATTGGTTTAAAATGAACTGGAAATACCAAAAACCCAAAAGCACAGTTTTTTTCGAACCAGCAACCTGAAAGTCTCACTGGTCATTCAGACTGACTACTCGCAGTAAAGTAATTAACATAACACACTCCTTTTATTTAGTAACACGGATGGAGCAGCAAGATATTTTAGGCATGGAAGATGAATAAATATATAATCAAGTGGGCTGTAAAAAATCTCATGTCAAAATAAACAGCAAAATTGACACAACATACATAAACTTAAAACAGCTGAATTTTCTTCTACTTTTACTGTGAACAATCTCCCAGCTTTTAATAAAATAAAGGAAGTTTATATTTCTTTAAAAAGTATCTAAAACACTCATTTACTGAAGTTTCACTAAATTTAATATATGGAATAAATCCTTTTATATTTGTGTATTATTGACAAAACACTGGTCAGTGACTTTTGTGCAAATTGGAAAAAATTCAAAACGAACATGCGGTAATAATTATGGATATTTTACCAAGCTACACATTCAAGTAACTGTCTGCACAAAATGCTATTATCAGTTATTAAATATTGTTATCATTATTATTCTGTATTAAATATGGTTATTAATTATTAAATGTGATTGGTACTATCAAGAAAATAAAATGCAGATTATGTTTTGATGTTTTTTTATTCCTACTTTTGTGTTGCACTGTCAGAGATTAAAATTTACAGACATATATGCTCTATGTTTGCAATAACAAAAAGTAATACATTAACCTTAAAAAAATCTTTTGATATCGTTTTGACCAAAAATTTTCATGTTAAAAAATTTGGTGACAAGAACAAGACCAATTTTTCTACTTCCAAAAAGTCGTTAAAAAGCAGTTATAAAGTGATTATTTCCCTTGTTAATGAAAGGCTTCTCCTCGCTTGCCCAAACCTGGCCATGGGGTTGTTTACTGCCGGGCCTTGGGGTGTCTGTCCTTTAACGACGTGGCATGGGAGAATCCTGCAACTGCAATGGCCCCCTCGCCTGCAGCAAGTCACATTTCCAGTGGAGCGGCAGTACTGTCGAGCGGACCTGTACAGAGCATGCTGGGACTGTGCGCTCATTAAGCTCTGTGCGCCGTTGTCGTAGTGGGTGATTTTGATACTGGAACACTGCTAAAGAACAGGTTAGCAGTCTGCTCGTAAGAGCCGTGCTGGGAGAAAGTAACACCATGACTTTTTCTCGTTATTAAAA
The DNA here is from genome assembly GCA_009936485.2 of Gymnarchus niloticus. NCBI lineage: Eukaryota > Metazoa > Chordata > Actinopteri > Osteoglossiformes > Gymnarchidae > Gymnarchus > Gymnarchus niloticus. The sequence goes on from JAACJT020000038.1 coordinate 563,881, forward strand.
TAAAAAAAAACTATTCTTTTTACTGCACTAAAAGTCTGTACGTCATTATGGCCCTTGTTCATTCATCGAGACACTGTCTCTGCAACTCTGCCTGAAACTGTCACTTAATAGTAACAATTTTGTGGCAACAGCATCTGTTGGATTCATAATGCGAGTGTCCCACAAAAGCGACACTCCTCAGCAGCCATGGCTAGGAATGAACCCGAGCAGGCAGGTCAGCCTGCCCTGTCTCATACCCCTCTTGCCTCTTCAGACACATTGTGTCCGAGAGGTTGTGCTTCTTAACGCTCTTTGTTCTGCAGGCTGGGATAGTAAAATAACAGGCAGCCTTTTATTCAGCTTTCAGGTGATAGAGGAGACTACTCAAAGCGGGTGGGGGGATTTGAAAGCCACGTGGGGGCTCCACCAGGCATGCTCCCACACAGGTCCACGGTGCTCAGAGTTCGATTCTCCTGGAACGCCACCTGAGGCAGACTTGTGTGCATATCACCAGACTAAATATAAGTAGATATTATATAAATAAATATATAAAACTATATATATAAAAAAATCATGGTAGCAGATTTAATTAACTGCAAAAAAACAACAAAAAAAAAAACATGGAAGCAAGCAAGCAAGCAAAGAGCTCAAAGCAGCTTCACACATCAAATGTAATAAAAGGTGACTGGTGACCGTAACGGTTTTACGTGCGCCTCAGCTTTGCGTGCAGTAGGACCAGACCATATATTTTATCGCACAAATTCATTTTTCTCATTTAAAAGAAAATTCTGTATTTACTTTTATTTTATATTTCCCTACGTTTTATTTTAGCGAAATGAATGACAGCTGGAAAACGGCTGTTTTCTTTTTTTTTTTTTTTATATTTCAGACTCCCAGGACGGGAATTACAAGAGCGACGCAAACAGTAAGCCCAGGAAGGAGAGGACGGCGTTCACCAAGGAGCAGATCCGGGAGTTGGAGGCTGAGTTTTCCCACCACAACTACCTGACGCGACTGCGGCGCTACGAAATCGCTGTGAACCTCGACCTCACCGAGAGACAGGTAGCTCCTCAATAGAAGCCCGAGCGTGTGAACGCTCCAACTCATTAAAGCGAGGAATATAATTGCCTTAGAGCTGGAACAATAAGGTGAGGTCAGACTGCGAACACGCCGAATTTCTCCTGAGATGCAGTCGTCTGGGCTGCGACTGCGTGGGAGTGGAATATGAGATGTTCCTGTACAGATGTTCCTGTACTCTCTTAGGCACCAGAGACAGAGGACCGTCTAGCAGCCTACCTGCTCCACCCCCTCGCCTACTTAACCCTCGTTTCTTTGAGAAAAGCTTTGGGCTGTAGCACAGAAAATGAGAAATGCAGGTGTTTTTTTTTTTTTTTTGTCTTGAGGGCAATAGAGCCGGTGCTTTGAAGAGTCGCTTAATCTGCCGTTATTTTTAACCATTCGCAAAAAATGGCATCTCTCGAAAATGTGGCACTGAGTCGTGTAAAAGTCGTAAATGACGTGGTGGTCAGCTAATAGAGCATTGGAAAGAAATGCCTGTAGAGAAAGCCATGAGAATAGCTTTGAGACTGCCACAAAGAGGCACTGTTCGCTTCACGGGGCGTCTCTAAATAACCACACAACAGCTGGCTCACACGCCTTTTCTTGCAACACACCCCACACTGATTAGCCTCAAAACGCATTCGTTTGGCGGCTTTTATACCAAAAGCCACGCCCCCTCGCCCATACCACTTAACATTCTGTTAAAAACAAACATTGAAGACAGTCACATACAGGAAACGTCTTTAACATTAACATTTTACCGAATAGGTATTAAACAACCACAAATAAACAACATCAAACAAAGCGTTGCCCCGTTAACTGCAATTTAACACGTGCAACAACCCCTACAATAATGCGATCGTCCATCTTCGTCACTCTGCGCTTGCCCAAGGCAGGAAGATGCCTACAACTGTTTCCGCCGCCCGAAAACTCGGTTTCCCATACTGCCTCGGAAAAAACGCAACCGGAAGACGGGCACAGACATTGAATCCAGGCATAACAACAAACGGAGACCACACACCAAACAACCTAACGATAAGAATAAGAAATAAATGGGCCAGTGATCTAGAGTGTTTGTGTCCTGGTGTAATGATTATTGACCGTTCCTGTTTTACCGATGTACAATAGTTGTGCCTGTAGTGGCGTGTATGAAAATATCGCAAGGCCAGCTATGTTACGCGTGCAACCCATACCTTGCTCGCACGGCGTAGAAAGTGTGCGTACGTGGGGTATGTATGTAACCAGGGCTTTTACTGTGCTGCCGTGGAACGTGACGACCACTTCGTCACAGACACCATGGTAACGTGACACACTTCACAGAAACTGTAGCGACTGGTGAGGGTAGCAGAGTAGTTGGGATCCGGGGGTAATGAAGCCACCCTCGGTCGATCTGCTTCCCCCGTGAGCGTGGCGACTGGGCCAAAAACTTCGGCGGGTCAGCATCCGGCTTCCCAACGCTTTCTGGAGAATGATTGTATTTGATAACAATGCTAGTAAGAAGGTAATGAGGCATGCCATCTCTCCTGCAATGGGGAAGTCTAATGAAATGTTACTGTGAGGGATGTGAAAATGATGCTTTCGACCACAGATTATTGCTGTAATATCACACACACACACCTCTTATGACCATGGCCAGGAAAAGAGGTTGGAAGGTGGATGGACAGATGGACATTTGCACGCTCACATACAGAAACACCGACACACAGACACAAACAGAAAAATACACACAGAAATACATATACACACTGGTGTACAAACAGTTACACACTCTTTTATGCTAAGGGAAACTCCCCCGCAAACAGAAATACACACACACACACACAGTCACACACCCAGTCTTGGCATCCTGAAGTTCTGTTTCTCATCTCAGCCTTCATCCTGTGGTTTAAGAGCTCCTGTCACCAAGCGACCGTTGCTTATAGCTGCTGTGAGCCCAGCTACCGATGTCAAGGTTCATGTGTGAGCACAAAATACCAGCAAGACTTCTGGGCTGCGTCAAGGCAAACGGCAGTGGTCCCAACGAGAACATTTCCAAGGCCACCTTGACCGATCCTAAAATAGGCCCCCCCACAAAAGAATTAACAATGGTCTGCTCTCATGGTTGAGGAACCGGCTGTTTTAGGCAATAGCTTAATCATCATTCTGGGAGATGTAAATATGAAGCTGCTCATCAGGCGCGGGAACGGCAGGAAGTACCCTGTGCCAAGCTGCACGTGCAGTCCAGGATCTGCAGATAATTGCAGATGTAGAAATAGCTGCCAAGACAGGAAATGTCACAAACCAAGATGGTTATTTCCCTCCCAATTGCCTGTCATGCATCTCCGTGGAAAGACTGGAGCGGCTTGAATATTTGTCGCGTCAGACCCTTAAAACTCTGCTTTGGAGCCTCCAGTTTGACTGCACTTCAGAGGACAAGGGTTTTGTGTCACATGGGAGGTGTGGTGTTTGACGAGAGAACGACGTCCCAAGAGAGGAAGTGCAAAATCGTCGTCCTGTCACGGCTTGCTGAAGTCGATGCACTTTGATTCCATGATGTCATTTCCTTTCTGTTTCTTTCCAGGTGAAGGTCTGGTTCCAGAACAGGAGGATGAAGTGGAAGCGGGTGAAAGGTGGGCAGCAGGGGGCGCTGGCACGGGAGAAGGAACTGGGCAATGTGAGGAAGGGCACCCTGCTGCCATCGGAGTTTTCTGGCATCGCCGGCATGCACCGCTCCGCAGATTCCCTCACCAACGACGACAGTCATGACAGCGACCAGAGTTCTGAGCATGCTCAGCTATGACGCCCACCGCTTTCCCAGCAGACTCTAACTCAGGAACTGGTGACACATCTTCCAGTCAAGCCAAACTGTTGGATGATTTGGACATCATTGCGGAAGAACGTTTGCTCTGAAACGTTGGGGAATGACACATTTGACAAAGTTATGAGGAAAAAATGCTGGCTTGTGAGCAAGACCATCCCCCCCCCCAAAAAAAAGTTTTAAATGTAGGTTTTGATGAGGCCAAAGTGTTGAGAACATTCCGTGTGGAGGCCAGCGGTTGGGAGATGTTGCGAGTTTAAACTAACATCCCTCATTAATTTCTACCGTTTGCACTAGCACACATTTGTTTTGCTCTGATTAAAAAAACAAACACTTGCTCGGTAAAATGTTTTTTATTGTGTAAATAATTCAGTATTTTCTTACCTTCAGTCTGGAGGTTTCTGATTTACAAAGCACAACTCATACAGAGCGTGATATATATTAAAAAAACAATTTCAGCCCCATTGGGAAAGTGATGCAGAGCCTTTCCTGTGTTTAGGTGCTGAATTAAACATGCCTGGAGGAGTTTCTGCAAACTGAAACATGCCACTTTTCACATGAAAGGAACGTGCTGATCACCTGAAGGAGTTGCATGGTCTGCAGAAAATGCACATATTTCTCTACATGAAGCTGCCTCAAATGATGGACTGAAGTTAAACTGGGGAGACGTCACTTCCTCTGTGTCCAGTTATCACCCTGTACCAAACCATTTATAAGTGGTCATGTTTTCTCACCTGAATACTACTCCGGTATTCCTGACCTTTATTCCCTCTTCCTTCCCCCTGCCTGTGGCTCCATTCAGACTTTCTGACCTCTGTACAGTTAAGATGACCCCTCAGTCATCAGGAATAGCAACGTACAGCATTTAAAAGTCATTGTATCCTGTCAATAAATCGTTATCATTCCTACAAGGCCTCTTGACTGAACTGTTACTCTGTCAGTTGGCTGTACACTGAATGAATTCTAATGGTGAAAACAGTCACACCTAATTCCACGTCTTCTGTGTTAACTTGTTTTTTTCCTGTAATTTTGAGATATCGAGTATGGCTTGGATCCAGTATGTGGGAAAGCATTTTGGCAAGGAAGTGAATTTTCTCAGACCTGGGTATTTGATATCTGCAGAACTCAATTTTCTTTCTGTGCACGCTCTCAGCATCCCGAGACACAGACGTATGCTCGTGTCCAAGTCATGTTTAAAACAGCTCAAGAACCAATTGCCAGGTTTTTTTTTTCCCCTGGTGTGTGCGTGTCCAATTAACTCCCAGCATTTTGATGTCTGCGTGAATTTTACAATCGAAACAGATCCTGAACTCCAAGGACTTTGTGAGGGAAAAATTAAAACCGCTAGAAGACAAAAACACATTGGTTGATTGTTTTCCTTCTGGGGTACGAGTTTGGAAGCTGTCTACACATTGTCGATTTTGCTTAAACATGATTTGAGTAATTGACAAATATGTAAATATTAACAGCATTCAAGCCTACAGTTGATTGTGTACAATATTATAGGATGAAACAGCTCAGCCGGACTTATAGCCATATAACTAACACAGGGCTTGAAAATGTATTTTTTAACTGATTTTTGTGTGACACACAAGCTTTTCGCCCAGAAGAAATTGGCAAGCGTTATTTTAAAGTAACGCAACGCTTTTGCCAGTGCAAGGAAACATCTCTTGTTTGGTTTTGAGATTCAATCTGACGTTGGATTAAACTGGCAGCCTACTGCTGGTCAACAGCCACCTCCCTTTTCCAGTTTGGGTTTAAAAAAATATTCACACTTGAAGTGACCAAGTAGGAGTCACAATTCTGCTCCTTGATGATTTCAGAACTTCTGGACTTTGCTGCTTTTGATCTTGGATGACCTCCACCACCTTGATGCTTTTGTGAAATACTTTCTGGTTGCAGGAAAAACAATATTATGATAATAATGGTGCGAGCCAAGGTCAACACAGAAAATGTAATCTTTTTTTCCACCTTGTGTTTCAGTGCCTTGCAACACGTCACGGGAGATTAAGTGGAATTCTGAGCAGAGGCACTGCTGTCTGGTAGGTAAGGAACACTATGATTCTGAGCAGAGGCACTGCTGTCTGGTAGGTAAGGAACACTACGATTCTGAGCAGAGGCACTGCTGTCTGGTAGG
>JAACJT020000038.1:569952-580116 GCA_009936485.2 Gymnarchus niloticus
GCAGAGGCACTGCTGTCTGGTAGGTAAGGAACACTACGATTCTGAGCAGAGGCACTGCTGTCTGGTAGGTAAGGAACACTACAGTTCTGAGCAGAGGCACTGTAGACCTGTCTGGTTCATGGTCACAGTCCTGAGGACTGCGGTTGGTGAATTTGGGGAAATTTATTGAGTGTTCAAAGGCCTTCTAAAATCCATCTTATTTCTACTTAAAAAAAAACAGAGTTTTTGTTTACATTACACTCAGACATTTTAAAGGAGAGTTTAATGTGGTATGTTTTTTGCTTACTGTCCAGAACATGCCAATATGAAAAAATGTAAATAGATAAAATATTGTGTGTGCCTTGCAATGGACTGGCATAATTTCTGGAGTGTTCCTTTGCCTTGTGCCCTGTACTTTTGGGGATAGGCTCTAGACCTGCTGGGACCCTGTCCTGGAAAAGCGATGGATGGATGGATGAATGGATGGATGGATGAACTAATGAAAATGCCATGCCACTGAACATGGACTCGTGTTTTTTTCCATGTTTGAATGCTTCTTAATACACACTTGACTCTGCTCTGAAGACCACGTTTTTAACACTTTTGAATGTCTTGTTTATATCATACTGCAACATAAAATTGACTAATATGCAACAGTTTTGCCATAATAAAATCATTAATGTTGTCATTTTGGTTTTAAAACACTTTGTTAGATTAGTATAAACTCCTCAAGAGAACCTTGAATGATAGCATTACTCCCTCAGCCTCTCTCAAGAATACATGCCACTCTGGTTTGAAGAAAGACCACCTGGGAATCAGAAGCATGCAAATTTATCATTTAAACATTCTGGGGATCAGAATGCTTGCAAGGAGTCCTGTCAGAGTCCTGTCAGTCCTGTCAGAGTCCTGTCAGAGTCTCGTCAGAGTCATGAGGCTCTGAAGGGCTCTCGTCAGAGCCTTTCAGAGTCCTGTTCAAAGTAATGCACCTGCAGTTATGAGTTATTTGATGGCCAGAGGGAGACGACCTTCTGACACACACACACACACACACAGACAGGCAGACAGACAGACAGACACACACACACACACGCACACACACACATTTGTATGCCTAACCTTGTGGGGACCTGTCATTCATTTCTATGGACCTAAGCCTAATCCTAACTGTGACAACCCTAACCCCTACCCAGTACTAACTTTAACCATAAATAACCCAACAAAATATAAGACTTTCGGCTCTTTTGGTTTTTTGATTGCGTTCACAGATTTTTATAGAAGTGAGTTTTCCCTGACAGGAACACAACAAATGTCCCCACAATGGAAAAATGTCAGATTTTTTTTACCTCCTGGGGACATTTTTTCCCAACTGCATAATAATAAACATGGTATATACGCACACTCACACACACACACACACACACACACACACATACACACACCCTCATAACCTCAGTGCTTCACATATGGTTGTATTGAAACGTTTTTGATTTATAGGGGAGTATGACAAATGTTTCATACAAATCAAATAGCATTTACATTGTTACAATAAAATTTGACGCGAAAGACAGCTGGATACAGCACTTTGTGTGCATCGAGACTGAATGTCTACAATGATAAATGAAGTCTTTGATTAGTCAATGGGAGTGAGTGAATGGAAACTGCCAAACTGATTTAAAGCTTTACCCCATTGATGTACCAGAAGAAGCCAAAGTGGTTGGGGCTTTACACCATTAATTTACCAGAAGATGCCAGACTGATGGGGTCTTACCCCACTGATCTACCAGTTGCGCTATAGATTCTTTACTAGTAAGCGTTCCCCCTGGAGCCCAGAGCATAGAACCTGTGGCTTGGCCCAGCAGTGTCATCATAAGTTGTGGGAAGTTTGGATCGAGAATTTGTCTGACCTGAATGCAAAAATGCACCCACACATTTGAAGTTTTTAGCATGTTCAGGCACTCACCAAGGCAATTTACAACAGATGCTGCGTTGTTGGACGCTGAGGCATATGCTATAGCGATTGCTTTTGCCTGAATGCCAGACTGAGGCCAAAAGTAAAATGGATGAGATAAAAGGCTCTTTAAGCTACCTAAGGATTCCCACACGTATTTTCATATTGTATTGCAATTACCATGGAGTATGACAAAAACTTTATAAAAATATTTTAATAGCATTTCCAAAGCTAAATATACATTTTTTCTTTGTTTGTTAAGTTGGGTGGTGAATTAACAATTACTAGTCATAATTTGCAGTACTTCTTAAACTCTGTTTAAACTTTGGTGTGAAAAAGTAAACATTTTTCAGAGCTGCCAACTGTCACACCGTGAAATTTATCTTCATAAACTCATGAGTATTCTGTCAGATCATTTGTCGGGTAGTCATAAGTCATACCTGAATTTAAAAACTGTTCTTCTTGAAAGCAGTAAGAGGATAGGAATTAAATGAGATTCATGTTTAATTGGCCCAAGCTGACAGATGTTTACGCTCATGTAGTCATTGGTGTTAACTAAATTGGTAAAATCATGTTTATCTCAGCATGGGCTGGAGTTGTAAAATCAGAATTTGTCACCTTCTCAGATGTCTTGTGTCTGTGTTCAGTCATGGCAGAACATTCTGGAATCCAGGGGTTTGGTCTGGCTGCTTTTAAAGGAGCACATGTGTCAGCTCAATGTTTGGAATAAACAGCTCTTTCTTAAAAGGTGGCTCATAAACATTCATTTAGAAAGTAATTGGAATTAACTGCAAGACTCATGTGTTTTAATTTCATGTAAAATAAAACAGATGTGTGTGCGTTTGCACATGTCTGCGTACAGGTTCCAAGACTAATTTAAACAAAAAAATAACCACAGGTGGTGATGAGGGGGTCCAAGCACAATGGCAAAATAAGCAGATGAAAGATGGGTAGATGGATGGATGTTGGAATGGATGGACAGACTGAGGGAAGGATGGATGAATTAACAGATTAATGTTGAAATGAATGGACACACAGAAGGAAGGGTGGATGGATGGGAAGATAGATGAATGGTGGAATAGATAGACAGTTGAAGGGAAGGATGGATAGATGCATGAATAAATCTACAGACAGATGTAGAGATGGATGGGCAGGTGAATGGATGGATCTTTTTCTGGTTGCCTGTTGCACCCAACAGTGGTGTCTGAATTTGTGCAGTTGATCTGGTATGGACTCGCACGAGGCTATGAAGTCCAATTCTTGAAAGACATGGACATTGGGAGTGTGGACAGAGGAACTGCCCAGGCTCAACTGTGGGAACTATAGAAGCTTTACACTTTCCCCTTACAGCTATTTTTTTCTACATGGCATCCCTCCTCAAACTTGCTGCAGGCTTGTTTCACAAACGCACGCCAGCCGACCCTATCCTGGGCTTTCTGATCCGGCTGCTTGGGAGAGAGACCTGTCACTGTAATGTTGGTTTTGATGCAGTCCCTGTATCTCTTGCAAGGACTACCTTGATTCCTTTTGCCACTGTGCCAGAAGAGTTTATTCTGCAGCAAATGCCTGGCTATCCTCATGTCCTCCATATGAATGACATAGCCAGTCCAAAGAAGCAGGCCGTCAGGATTGTAGCTTTAATGCTTGTGACTTTCGCTTTGTCCAGGACCTCCAGAGTGGTGATCCAATCCTGCCAATGGATGCCCAGGATTGACCTCCAGTCTCATGTGTGAATATGTTAAGGCAGCATCAGATGTCTCTTCTGCAGTGTCCATGTTTTTCAGCCATACAAAGGACTGCTAAGGACCACTTTTTATACTTTCAGCTTAACAGAATGCCGGATGTTGTGCTGCTCAAGCCCATGTGTTTGCAGATGTCTATGGCTCTGGTTGGCTTTAGAGATCCTGGCACTGATTTTCTTGTTCAAGGAGCCATCACTGGATATGATGCTGCCAAGATACTCAAACTCCTCCACTGCCATAAGCCCTCAAAAGTGATGGAGGGGGGAACAGCAATAGATCTGGGGTTAGGCTGTAAATAATACACCGGCTTCCCCCGGTTGACAGTGAGCCCAAAGCATTGAGAGGCCTTTGCAAATCTGTTGACAATGAGTTGAAGATCAGATTTCCTGTGTGCCATCAAGGCGCACTTGTTAGCAAGAGGAGCTTTCAAGAGAAGTCCCTTGGTCATCTTGGTCTTAGCACTCAGACAACACAAGTCAAAGAGTAATCTACCTAGCCCATAGCACAGGTACACTCCATGGTCGGTCTCTGACAGCATGGTTTAGTACACATGTGAAGAACAGGTTGACCAGAACACAAGCTAACACACTTGCTTCACACTGTTGAAAATGCTGAACTGCCTGATGTTTCATCATTGGAAATGACAAGGCCAGTCATATCACAACACACTTCCCTTGAACCTGTCGAATGGCAAAAATCATATCTATGGTGCTGTGTCCTAGACAGAAGCCACACTGTCTCTCAGTAAGATTCTCTTCAGATATGCTTATGATCAGACGGTAGAGGATGATGTGAGCCAAGATCTTCCCAGCAATGGACAGCAGAGAGATGCCCTGGTAGCTCCTGCAATTAGCTCTGCTGCCCTTATTCTTGAAGAGCGAAATCATTGTGGCATCCCTAAAATCTTTGGACATGTCCTCCTCTTCCCATATGTTAGTTAGAACATTGTGAAAAACCTTAAGTGCAACTGGTCCTCCCTGAATAATTCAGCTGGGAGTCCATCCTAATCTGGAGCCTTGCCAGAGCTTGTACGTGCTATGGCTCTTTTAACCTCATCCATATTAGCAGGAAGGTCAAGGCTGTCTACAGTAGCCTTCTGGGGGAGCTGCTCCAGTGCAGTCTTGTCAACTACAGAGGGTCTGTTAAGCAAGCTGCTGAGGTGCTCTCTCCTCTTGATGATACTACTCTTCTCCTTAATCAAACTTGTGCCACTTGCTGACAGAAGGCGATGGTGTTTGGCCTGGGCAGCCCAACAACTGCCTTGATAGTACTGAAGAATATCTTAGAGTTCTTTGCATTAGCATAGCTTTAGACATCCTCCTTTAGACATTTTGATTCCACGACTTACGATATCTGAGGTATGGACTAAAATTTTAATGACTGTGAATCCAAAAAATAAAAAGCCAGCATAAGAACAATATGAATCCAGTACTACTTGTATTGACCCCTAAATATAAAGAGAAAAAGCAAGAAGAAAATACTCCTTAAATTAATGTCCCACCAAATTAAGTGCTTCCACATCGTCACACCAGGGGTGTCACTTAACTAAAGCTTATAGCATAACATGTCACTAAACTAAAGGATATAACATGATATCACTTAACTAAAGCACCTGTATTTTTATTGCCCGGATGAATTGCCCTTCCAATTTACAATCTCAAGTTTGTTTTCTTATTTATAAATTCAGTGACTTTCATAACTATTAACATATACTGTAAATTTATTAAATAAATTGAAGGAACCTGCAATAAAATTCACTACATATAATAGTGGTACAATATTTTAAAAATTATAACTAAATGAGAAAAGTGGACCAGTTTTTGACTCTTTTGACTTGTACCTCCTGTACACAATATATCCCCCAGGGAATAATGTACTGGTGTCCCAATACTGACATTCTACCTCTTTTATTTTCCGACTCCCTTTGGGGAAAATGGCAACAGGGAGAGAATCTCCTTGCAAAACCTGCACTTAATCAAATTTGATTGCTGTTCCATTTTGATAATATTCTGAGTTTTAGTTTTAGAGAATGCAGGACCTGGCTATAGCAGAGGATAGAGTCTGATCCAATGCACCCCCCCACTTCCAAAATGCTCTTATTAATGTTTTCAAATGTTTCTTCAGGGTGCCTGTTCAGATTCTGCTAACACACCCCTTCTGAGGCTCATATGTGACTCCCAGGCCTGTTATCATCTTCTCATTCTATTATATTCCAGGGCTTCAGTTAAACCAGTGGAAATGCAGCTGTAAAATAAACAAAGGCAAACTCGTCCAGACGTGGGCAATGGCTCTTTCCCTGGAAACCTCAGTTCATGACACCCATTCACAACCTGTTAAAAAAAAGTTTGCATAGCAGGAAAACAATAACATCTGCTCAGCAAATGTCATTGCTGTACAAGGTTTCCATCCAGATGACCTGATTTATATTTAAAAGTTCTCAAAAATCTTTTCCCACCTCAAGCCAGAGAGCAAATGCCTTTGTATCAAAATTGTCTTTCATGTTTGATTTTTAGATTTTCAGAATAATTCATTTTATATCCATAGCAGTATATGCAAAAATAGTGAGCAAATCTATACATCTGTATAAACAATACAACACAGATACAGATATTTACAAACAAGTATGTACAGATGTATTTACTGTTGTGTGTCTGTGTGTTTTACAGGCAGTATGGAGGGTTCCTTTTGTGTAATGGGGTTTCTGTGTTTGCATGTATGAGAATGGAGAAGACCTACATGTGTGTGTATGCTCTCACTGAAGTGCATGACTCTTAGCTAAGGGAAAGAAAACTGGTAAGTGGATGTTATACAGGCAAACCTTTTGCCACGTCAATCCCCTTCATGTCAGGATTGCTGAAGCATGGTAATAGGGAAAGGTAGTCTGCTGTGACATTCTGTTTGCCTGCTTTGTGATAGATATGAAACTTGAAGGGCTGCAAACCCAGGCATCATCGAGTTGCATATTTTTAGACCCCTCCTGGTCTTTGGGCATGTATGTGCTAATGGGTCTGGTTTCCAGCCCAAATTCCCATTCAAGCAGGTAATACTGTATGCTGTCCAAGACGCACTTTAAAAGTGAAATATCTATTTTCTCGCTGCAGCAGTTTATGGCTGAATTATAGGACTGGTCTGTCATCTCCAGGCTTCCACGTGCCAGCACAACCTTAGGGCTTTGGTTGGAGGCATCCACCTATGCAAGGAATGGCTGGTCATCCCAGGTGTTGCTGTGGATAACTACATCATCCAGGTAAGAGGCACCTTACTTCCTTGGTACACCCAGTTCATAAGCCACAGTAAGGTTGCAGGGGCTCTATGCAAACCAAATGGCATAACCATGAACTGGAAGAACTCAAATGAGACCTTAAATCAGCAAATTTTAAGGTTTTCTCATTCAAGAGGAAATGTCAATACCCCTTACAGAGATCCAGCATGGTGACATATTTTGCTTATCCAATCTCAGTCAAGTTGCCTATATAAGACATTGGGTAAGCATCAAACTAGGAGATGGCATTGAGCTTACAGACATGTGCCCATGCTACGAGTGACAACCTAGGTCTGTGAACTTTGTAAAGACATGCTGTAGATCTTTTGGTCTACCCTCAAGTGTTTCAGGTACATTGAGCCTTGTTGTTTTGACACCTCCAGGGCTCATGTGACCTCTTCATCTTCCTCCACATTGAGCCCTATCTAAGATCTCTCCATTTCCATTATACGGAAAGTGAAGAAAATGTTAAATCCAGCAAATGCGATGCAGTTAATCATTAGCAATATACTTTGCCGTCTTTGCCTTATTTACAGTCATGTGGAGCCATAGCCCAGGTGTTTTACACCATGATCAGTTCATTTCCAGAGGTGGATCTTCTCTCCCATCTCTTTGAGTCTTCTTTCTCTGCAGATGTGTGACTGTGACAGGAGATTTGGGTGGAAAACACATTTGAATCCTTTAGTGACCCTCTCTGTACCACTCTGGCGTTGACTCCGAGTCATGCAGTTGGCCATTTCTGTCCACCTCATGGCAAAGACAAGTCATGGGGGCTAATGCATAACATTCTTAAAGCATTACCATAATGTTTTTCAGTGCGCATTCACATGGGTATCTGTGAATCCATTTCACATCACTTTTGCCTGCTTAGTCTTGCTGTTGGAAATAAAAATGAGAATACTTTTAAAGTGGACTTTGTGTACTATGTATGACAGGTATATAACATTTTTGTACACTTTTATAGAGGGGTCTCAAAATAATTTCTTCTGCAAGTATTTTTTATAATTACTCAAATGGCTCTTTTGGTATTTCACACTGCAAAATATTTCCTTATATCCCTTTTTGACAGTTTAAAAGCCTTTTTAAAGGAATGCTGCAAGAAAAAATGTCACAACTTTTTCAGTTGAGATAATAGGACATTAGGATAATTTCTTTTGGCCTGTACTGACGGTAGAGTGTGTAATATATTAAACATGAGATGTGAAATTATCCAATCGGTGAGGGGCCGCTGTCTCTGCTCTCATGCTCCGGTTGGCAGTGGATGTTTCCTCAATGTCACTGGGGTCTGTTTCAAATAGTTGCGATAGCTGAGCTGTACTTTGAATACTCTGGTGCCTTGGGCTGCACCACTGATTTAATGGAATAATTTGCCAACAGAAACACCGAAGATGACGGCTATTTATTTTTCTGGACAGCTTTCGGTCTGGCAAATTTAGCCGGCTTGGCTTCGGCACAGTAGCTTCTCACGTGGAAAGAAAAACACGGGGATGATTTAGGGCAAAAGGCTGACCTGGAACCTCATGGTTTAACTTCGAGGGACATGTCAGTAACTTTTAGGGGGGACTTTTAATCACTGGTCCTTGACACCTGCTCTGCAAGCTGACACTGCATTTATTGTGAAAAACTGTGGCCTGCCACCATAAATTCTCACGACACGCCTCACAGAATGTAAAGGCAAATCTAATATGTACATTGTGCCCTAAAATTACCTGGGGGTCTTGCTGCCCTTCAGGTTAATACTACCCTGGAACAATTGAACCAAGAAGAGTATGGACTGGTTCACATTGGCCACCAAGAAGGCCGCCATGATGTTTGCCGGATGAGAAGAAAATGGTGCAATAAAGAAATTCTATGTGAAGTAATAAAGGATAGCATAACCAGATTTATTAATCTTGTACTTTTATTTCTAATATATTTAATTATGCAGACTGGGGTCCTGTTTGAGGTGTCTCCTTGCCTGACTCAGCGTAACCCTGTACTAAGCCATTACAGAAGATGTATGGATAGATGTACTTACACAAGGATCTAGTGAGATCTGGTGGTAAATTACTGTAGCTTTTCGACGAGAGTGATATTGAAGAATTGCTATTTATATTTTCTTGATGCAGTGATTCAAATGCCTATAGTGACTGCCTATGGTGTTCAAGTTAAATCAACAATTAAAAAAAAAAAGTCCACATGAATGAATTTACATCCAAGGGTCACAAAAGCCACTGCAGACCACACAAGGAAAGCTTGGTCATTGAAAGTAGGAGGGATCTGTGCGATACAAATAGATGGAATTTTATGACTTTGTCCTGCAAATCATCAGTATAAACATTTTGGCCTGATTTTGCATGTTCTGGAATGTTTTCAGAAACCTGTTTTTAAGAATCTGGATTCAGAGATTTTTAATTTTTGATCCCCTGGGTCCTGTTAAGACTTCTATAAGTTGACAAAGGTGGCAGTTGACAACCTACCTACTGATATAGTTTTATATAGAACCAAAGTCCATGGGGAGATCGGCTAGAAGAAAACACACATGGCTTACAGGATCTGCAAACGGGCATGTTGATTTATGTCCACCATCCAGATGTTTTAAATCTTATTCACACTCATATGTGTCATTCTTTGACATAAGCAATCTCACCAATACCCCCTTCCTGCAGCAGATGCCATAGAATGTAGATGTCAAGGGTTCAGGCTTGGGAACATGTAGCTTTAATGCTATGTCAATGTATAGTATTATATGTGCTGGAGTCTTTTCTGTACACCATTTAAAATGTTTGAATAAGTTTTCCTGGGTTGTACCTTCTCAGTCATGGTGCATGAAGTGGTGATATGTGAGGTAGCACTGCAGGTTGTGAATGAGGTAGTGCTGCAGACAGTTTGTGAGGTGGTTCTGTGTGGGGTAGTGCAGTTGGTGTTGCTTCAGGTAGTGCTGTGTGGGGTTTGTGCAGTAGTGCTGCTGGTGGTGCATGAGGTAGTGCTGTGTGGGGTTTGTGGAGCCGTGTGGTATGAGGTAGTGCTGCAGGTTTGTAGAGTAGTGCTGTGTGAGGTAGTGCTGTGTGGGGTTTGTGCAGTAGTGCTGCTGGTGGTGCATGAGGTAGTGCTGTGTGGGGTTTGTGGAGCCGTGTGGTATGAGGTAGTGCTGCAGGTTTGTAGAGTAGTGCTGTGTGAGGTAGTGCTGTGTGGGGTTTGTGCAGTAGTGCTGCTGGTGGTGCATGAGGTAGTGCTGTGTGGGGTTTGTGGAG
>JAACJT020000038.1:582796-599919 GCA_009936485.2 Gymnarchus niloticus
ATAGAGGTTTAAAGGAAGCTAGGAGCAAATACAGAGGTTTAATGGAAGCTATGAGTGAATACAGAGGTTTAAAGGAAGCTTGGAGCAAATACAGAGGTTTAAAGGAAGCTTGGAGCAAATATAGAGGTTTAAAGGAAGCTAGGAGCAAATACAGAGGTTTAATGGAAGCTATGAGTGAATACAGAGGTTTAAAGGAAACTAGGAACGAATACAGAGGTTTAAAGGAAGCTTGGAGCAAATACAGAGGTGTAAAGGAAGCTATGAGTGAATACAGAGGTTTAAAGGAAGCTATGAGTGAATACAGAGGTTTAAAGGAAGCTAGGAACGAATACAGAGGTTTAAAGGATGTTAGAAGTGGGGAGGCCTGACTTTCTTCAGTGTTTAATGAGGATCTTGATGCCACGGTTTGTCCAGAATTTGCTCTTCACACACACAGGGCCAGCTTTTCCTCTTGTTTTTTTTTTTTTTTTAAATGTGTAACGAGTACCTCATGCTAGGAATGGTCTCTAGATTGCATTGTGACTTGTCTCTCATCGCGGGCAGCTGCACTTGCATTTTTTGTGGTGGTCTGGTGACTTTAAAAGAGTGAGAGAGCAGATGAGGACAGAGGTGTAAGCACTGAGGACACTGCCAGGGACGGCGTCTTGATGTTACTGTTAGATGAACAGGCACTGTAGGTCATGAACTTTGATCAACGCAGCAAGCCTTTAACTCTTGATTAAATGGCACCACGTGACCTTTCAGAAAAATGAATCACTTTCTTACCATGCCTTTTTAGCATAATGTTTAACCTACTGTTGGTTCACATTAATGTATCCATATCGAAATATATATTTGATGAAACAATAAAGTGGGGTTGCCTGTGTGAGGTAACAGTGGTTAGTATCGCGGCATCACACCTTCAGGGTTGGGGGAACGAATGGCACCTCCACTCTGTGTGTGTGGGTTTTGCAGGATCTCCCCATATGTTCCGGGTTCCTCTCCTACATACAGTTACATACAACTGTAAATTGTCCATAATGCATGCTTGTGTGTGTGTGTCTATGCCCTGCGATGGCTTGGCATTCTCTCCATGGTCTACCCCAGCCTTGTGCCCTGTGCTGCTTAGGATAGTCTTCAGGCCCCCGTGACCCTGACCAGGATAAGAGGTTTGAAGATGGATGAAACAATATGTTGGTCAGAATAAGCATATAAATAATCTTTTGTGGTTATTTAATGTATATTGTCAGTTGAGGGAAGGAGTGTGGAAATACACTATGATAATGAAATATGGAACTCTTCCACATCACTTTGTACTCAAATTTAGCTTCTTTTCTTTTGTGAAATGTATTTCTTTTGTTCAAAAAGCAAAGCTGAAGGCAGTTGAGGTGGGGGGTGCGAGGCTTTGCTGGGAGCTGTGACCTCGTTCTGTGTGCCGTGGCATCATAGTGGAATCAGAGCTCATCGTTTCTCCGCCGACCAGAGCTGTCAAGAAAAACAGGCTGCATTGGCCCCTGGGGATTGGGGGGGGGCGTCCATCACGGATGTTATTGTTTTGAGAGCAAATGCTCTGCTGATGCAGCCGGGTTAACGCCGACTGTGAGGGGCTTCATAAATCTCTGCTCTGACTTGGAGTTCCTGGCTAGAGAGGCATGTAAAGATGGGCCAGCTTGGCAGAATGTGGACTCTCCAAGCTGTCAGATTGATGTCAGCTGAAACCTGGCTGGGGAAGTGTGTAAAGATGGGCCAGCTGAGCAGAAAGTGGGCTCGCCAAGCCGTCAGATTGATATCAGCTGTAATCTAGTCTCAGAGGTGGGTAAAGATTTGCCAGCTGAGCACAATGCGGGTGTCCCAAGCCATCAGACTAATGTTGACTGTGACCTGGCACTATGGACTTTCAGGTCTACATGGCAGCCATGTGTCTCCTCGCTGGTTTGCTTCTCTGGGTCTGAGTATAGCACAGGCTGGAACTTGTAGTAGCATGGGGTGAGCCCACATGTGCAGTTAATTCTGTGATGACAGCCTTTTCCCTCATGGACATCGCTGTCAGCCAATGAGACGGTCTGAAGGCAACTCGCGATTGGAAAAGAACAGGAAGTCATCAAGTAAACACTTAAGAGGACAGACACTGCAAAGCCTGTCAGAAATGACACGGCCCTAACAAGAGAGGGCAAAGGCTTCATTAATCAGGTCAGGAATGTAGCAGTACGTTCATAGTACAGTTAAAGGAAGTCCTTCTCTAGACTGAGATTATAAGCAAAGCTGTACAGATTTTACAAATTATGCATTCTTTTTGTATAAATAAAGGTTTATTTTAGTCCTAGAATGAGACATAATACGTTATGGACCTTAGTATTATAGGTAAATATTCCTCCTTCGTAAAGCCTAAAATAAGAAATGAATTACGAGACCTGGGGAGGATATGGATGTTTCCGGGGAGGGTTGAAGCTGGGAAAAGACACTCTAATCACCTGTAATCAAGTGTTAAAGGTATAAAGTTAATCTATTGTGAGGGAGTAATGACTGTTAGTGTTGACCAGCTTGTTAGTTTCCAGTTAGAGGGCAGAATGGTGGTTTGCTCAGTTCTTATTCTGTTTGCATCCCGGGGGTCCGATATAATTCTCCCTTCCATCCTTCAGTCCCCTTGTCTCGTAGAAGGAGATTTTCACAGAAACATACTGAAGCTAAATATGCTGAAGCTGCTCAAACAGATCTGTGGTATATTAATAATGTCTTAAGTTTTATCATGCTCTAGCATGACAGAAATGCGAGACCTCCGCCTATAATGAGGCCCTTAAAAATCCCAGTTCGATAGCTGGCCATGGGTGAGCTCCAACTGAAAATGCACTCCCCGTCCGTCTGGCTGCAGAGTGGAGACAGCACAAAGTGTCGTGATGACAGAACACGGTCCGTTTGCCATCGTGGGGTTCGAGCCTCTGTTTGGCTTGGCCTCTCATGTGAGGGCAGCACCCCTGCCAAATATCCGAGGCCTTCACACCCCACTGATTACGTGAGTGACGTGGCATTCGGCTACCCCGCAGATCATTAGTCGATTTCTCATTGAGGCCCGAGCCCTCAAAAGGGCCGCGTTTTTACGGAATGAATATTTGTGTGATTTTGCAGCAGTGCGTTTCCATGCGGAATTCGCCCTTTTCCGCCATATTATTACTGAAAATATAATCCTTCAATCCACAGCCCACAATCCTCAGCTGATGAAAGAAAAATGGCATGAAAAAAGTCATAAAGCATCACAACTTCCTGGATGCTGCTGATATTTCATCTTGGTGCATCAGCACAGTTACCGTGGAGCCTTACCGTCATTCTGCGTAAACACCCAATGCATTTAACTGTCTTGAAAGATGATACCCATTCCTCCCTTTAATGTCTTACTTTCACAAACCCACTGGCCATGCCCAATAGGTTTCAGTGTCAAGAAAATAGTTTCAAGCCTATAATTCCACCTCTCGCTTAATGTGAATGAGGTCTGACATGCATGGATACAAAGCTATTTGCCCTTCCACTTCTTATTGCTTCTGTTTCCTCCTATGCGGATCAAATGTATGGTGCATTGTGCAGTGAGCGAAGGCGGCACAGCCTTAAGACCTTCAGACTCCATTTCCCATGGTTCACCCATGGTCACACATAAACGTATCTGAGCCTTCGAATGTTCATGAACGCTTCTGGCCTGCGCCCCTAACTTTCTGATTTGCCTCCATCCATTTGCGCATTTTTTACAGAAAAGAGAAAATTGTGTTCTTGAAAGAAAATAGAACTTTAGGCATCTTGTTTAGAATAGTTTGACGTTGATCACATTGTCACGTGGTTGTTAGCATTCATGGTTCAAATTTACTTACAATTTTGTTGCTTCATGTTTTGTTAAAAGCTGATTTTCAGAAGTACACTATGAAATATGAAATTGCTTTGAACTAAGCATTGCTATTAAACAGACCTATAAGACCTGTGAGTGAAGACAGAAAAACACCAAGTGGACTGGATAAGGCCGTTAAATAACCAACAAGCTTTATATGAACATTCATTTGGAAGAACTGCACTTGTGAGGTTTGAGTAGTTTTCAGTGTTGTTTGGCTAGCTGCTCATGGAGCTCTGCTAACCAGGCAACCAAGCAGTCAATAGATTATTTAACCAACAAAACCACAACAAGGCTGAAATGAAGGAAAGCCTTATTGGAGTCCCCAGAAAACGAGATGAACCCAAAGGTATACTCTTCCTATTTACTCTAAGCCTGTGCATCAGTGTTTCTGAATCCATGACATCCAAATACTGCTCCATCTGGCACTATATACATACAGTGGGGTAATTTCTGACCCTGTAATTCTCAGGGACCTTGAAAGGAGAGATGGGCCCCACAAGATCTGCAGACCTCAGCATTTTAG
Source organism: Gymnarchus niloticus (assembly GCA_009936485.2). NCBI lineage: Eukaryota > Metazoa > Chordata > Actinopteri > Osteoglossiformes > Gymnarchidae > Gymnarchus > Gymnarchus niloticus. Next base: position 587,170 of record JAACJT020000038.1, read on the forward strand.
CTTTGTGGGAATGGGTTTTTGTTACGTTGTCTTTCTCTGTCTCCCCCTCTCCTCCCCCTGGACCTCCCGTCGCAAAAACATGGACTGCCAAAATGATGTTGCACCCTGTGGGGCTGTAGAGGGGGGACACGGACTGCGGCGGAACTCAGAGATCCCCTGACACCTGACATCGATCTCAGGCATCCTGTCCTCTGAAAGATGGAACATGGATGGTGGACTCCAGAGATGAGACACTAAAATTGAAGGTGGAGAGAAGCTGATTTGCCACATAAAGGAGGCAGAAGCAAAAATACGTAGCTGAAAAAAAAAAAAACCTGACAACAGAGATCTGGTTTTTCATAAATATATTGGGTTAAAAATGCGAATTGCAGGGTGGTAGACAGTGCTGTATTTGCAGCCAAGGTCTTTGTGGTATAAAGCCAAAAACATCATGCAGTGGTTGTTCAGAAACAGCTTCCTCGAAAGACCTTCCATCTATCATTCAGATCTGCATGCTGATCACACAGAACCTGGAGTCTATCTTAGCAAGCAGAGTGGAGGACACTTCAGACTGAATGCCAGCTCATAGGCCACACACTCAAACACTCTGGGCAATTTAGAGACACCAAATTCATCGAACAACACATTTTTAGCAAACACAAGGAGAACGTGCAAACTTTGCACACCCATACAGAGCAGGAGCCAGGTTTTGGTCCCCCAACCCAAGATTCTACAGTGCTCATCACCGAACCACTGTGCTACCCCTTCCTCACAAGACCACCTTTATAAAAAAGCTTAAGGTGCCCTTTAGCTGATATTACAAATACCTGTTTTTGTGGATGGATAACATTACTTTTTTATGGTCATATTTGTGTGAAACCGTGACTCTAGAGAGTAGGAGTCTTGTTACCCTTGAAAACAACCCAAAAAGAAACGAATAACCTCACAAAACATAACACAGCATCTGCCGATCCCACCGATGGAATGAGTGGACCTCGGTTGTGCCAGAAATACTCTCCCCACCCAGTCCTAGGACTGGCATAACATTTCATGGAACCAGGAGCTGGGAGCCTGTTGGTTTGGGCTGTAAGGACATTGAGAGCATGCTGGAGAACGGTACTCCAATCCCATTTTGGGAGTTTCTTGGACGTCTGGATTCACACTTGTAGGTGTGAAGATAATTTGTACATGACAGCCCATCCATTGGGTCCTGCCCTGATATGTTTTCTCTGTCATTAAGCACATCACAGGAAGTTCCTAAAGCTCCACCCACAGTGAACTCCACCCCCTGGGGGACGTTGCAGCTGCCCTTACCGTTGTTTTTCTGTTTTGCCTCTTGGACTGGAACAACATCCCCTCATCATGGTCCTTCAGCTACATCCTCAGCCTGATTTCATGTGAGGACGTCCATTCTGCCAGGCCAACATGGCCTCTGAGATACGCAGAGACTGCATATTTGCATGCATGCACGTCTGCGTGTCCCCGTGACACTTGTGGGGCAGTATCCATAGGAACTCTCAGCAGGTCTGCTGAATGGGTGCATCCACATAGTCTCAGACGTGCCTTAGGCTGCTAGGAGATCCTGACCAGGGTGACTGTGCTGGTGTTTGACCAAAAGATTAACATGCTTTTACTGATCATTACCTGGGATCTTGATCAAGGACAGATGTTGGGACGTGCCTCCTGACAGAGGAGGCAAAAGCTGTGCATTATAGCGTTCCTGTGAGTAGATAGCTTATGATGTTCGTCATTAATGAGGATTTGGAAATGGTTACTTTCTCAAAATGAGGCTCTGTCGCAGATTTACTGCACGTCCAAATGTCTTGTATGTAAATTGATGATCACTGCAGGAATACGGTCCAAGCCAATTCAGCAACGAGAGAGAAATGTCACCAGTGAAACATTTTGTTAGCAACTGCTGGCAATATACATGTCAAGTTCAAAGTCATGTTATTCATTTTCCTTGGAATTTCTCGAAAACAAGGTGTTCTTTGAAAAGATCTCTCATACCGGTCTATGATCACATGACATCAGAAATATGGAGCTCTTGTGGAAATACTAATAACTCCTATATTGTAGAAATTACTAATTTATACTAACACTGTAAGGCTACAGATGACTTGCTCTGGGGGTAGCAGAGAAGAGATGGCCGACAGTAACTGGGAATTTATTTGGCTACAAGAGAGGAGATGAATTTGACAGAATGGCAAAGAAGAATGAAAAACAAGGACAGAAATCCAAATTTAGCCATTTACTTATTATTCTTAATCTTTCGCAGGACATGATATGGCAGTGACCACCATTCTGGCCTGGAGACCTGGATTTTGAAAATTGTGTTGTTTTTGAAAACCACATTTTGTGAGCGATAACTTCCGTGGGCTCCGTGGTCAGTGAAGTTCGGACTTCTTAAGAGGAGCCAACCCTGGGCCTTCCTGCCAAAGTGCACAGGGACGCGGGTGGGTGGTCCGGAAGCACCTCACGGTATCCCGCGAGTGAAACTTAACAAGCGTGTTTGACTGGAAATTAATCCAAAAATCGGCAGAGCAGTGCCAACACAATGTGTCAGCTATCATAACAACGAGGTGAGAAAATAGACTCCAGGTTAATTACTGTGTGCTCACCAGCTGGAGGTAAATACTTCCATCACAATTACCCTGTCGTGCCTCACAATAACATTTTGAAGGCTTTGGACAATTAAAATTCACTTTTTCCTCCACGTATGAGGTTCCTGTCTTGCCGAGACTCTAAGACCCAGCAGTGAGCAGCCAGTATAGTTCATAAAACAAATTACAAAGACAGATACAAGAGGTGTGTGGGACAGGAAGCTGGGTTTAAGATTAATGGAAGAGAACTGAACAGAATAGAAAGAGAATAGAATCTTCACTGCCACGTGACCATGGCTGGCGGAAATTGTAACATTCAAACGAAAGAGGATCTAGTTGCAGAACTGAAGGATTTATTTTTGAAAGGCAGTCATAAATCATTGTCTAGACACAAGCTGTATTTCGCAGGGCAGACACGGACAAAAACCAAATCCAAATCATAAACCGAAATCCATAATCTGAAACACAGGCAGAAGATCAAAAATCAGTAGATACAACAGAGAGAAAAATCACCAAAATCCAGACACGCAAGACTAAAGGAAGAAAACTGATACATCAGGCAAAGGTCATAAACCGGAAGAGGATATTCAGGAGCTAAACACTCAGTATGGTCAGAAAACCGCACAATAACTCACATAGATGTAACTGCAAACAAGACCCTTATATCATTTACCCGTAATGAGTTCATGAGTTACAGATGTGCTAAAATTCAGGTGAGGTGGAGTCTGGCCAGACACGGCGTGACAGAATGGAGGCTTTGCTGGTACAGCGTACTACAGCAAGTGATGACAGCAAACAGAACAAGACAACGGGGCCTTAAAGTACACAGAACAAAATAAACCCCAGGCTTAACGTATACGAGAGATGATGATTTAAATGTAATACAGCATTTTTAAAATGAACATTGAACTTCAATAACGTGCAGAACAGTTACCCTGTAAATGTAAACATACGATTTAACACTGCAAGTGACCTGTTATAGGACAGAGAGTACATTAGCAATCACAGGAGGAAGGACAGCATATTAATGTAATGTAACCTTACAGCATTAAAATGTGTTACGATGTGTAATGTCTTCGGGAAATCTCACTACAGTATATCTCCACGCCAAGGTTATGAGGTGAAATGTGACAAATTTGCCTAATTAGCTAATTATTGCTGATCATATTCTAGAGAACAAAATCATTTTGTGTTGCACATTGCTTAAAACGGAGATATCCCTGATTACTTTGTGAATGGAGACTTCCTCATTTCGCTCCCAGAAGCCAAAATAATGAAAGCTGAGATTGCAACCATTTGTAAATGACCAAAGTCATGCCACAGCCTGCACGGAAGGCCAGCTGATACTAAAGAAATTCACCGAAGGTTCAAGGGTAAAGCACGTTAGCTTTGTTCTGGATGGGCATTGGTGCCACGCCGGCGTTGAGTGGCATGGGGTGTCACAAATGGCATTCGCTTGATAAAGAAGATGAAGAAAGTGGAGAAGCCCATAAGCACAACAAGATCAGAAATCGGTCTGTTGCGAGGCCTAACCCTCTTACCTATGACCGGCTGTTAATGCCCTTTGGGCTGTGTGAACAGATGCAGAAAGGCAACATGGCTAGAGGAACACAATCAGATCTATGATTCGTTTTTTACAGTACTCTCTGTATAGCCTTACATCCACCCACATAAATGAATCTGCTTAATAGTTTTAAGCAGTAAGAGCTGGGAGATCTTCTGGTTTCTTGTAGTATAAGAAAATCATGTTTCCCTGTAGAAAGAATTATTGTGAGGAAAAATCCATAACAGCATGTTTTAATTTTCATTTATCACTTTTGGCAAAAATTCATAATGTCGGTAGTACCTCTGACAGCATTAGGGCTGTATTGCATTTTGAGAGACCCTTCCATTCAGGGTTTCAGCTGTTCAGAAGCAGTAAAAGTAATTGCTTGAAGGTTTGGCCTTCAAGCCCAAGGTATAACTGAGCCTGCATGTTTGTGTCTGCAATCAAGACTCATAAGAGTGCTTAAGGGTGGGGTTCAAGGGCAGGAGTGAAGTCTGAAAGGGCTGAAATGTTCGGGGTGAGCTGGTCAAGGTGTTGATTTTAGCAAAGGGAAGACAGTATAGGCAAATCATGCCTGAGAGAGAATTAAAGCCGTTGAAAAAAAAAAAACACAAATAAGGTCAGTGGCACAAGCTGACAAATTTTAAGTGGGTGGCGGTTCCACGAGATCAAAAGGCTCAGTCCTTTGGAGATGGGAGTCTGAAGTCTGCAGTCTGGGGTGGCCTCCATCATGATCCCTGGTGGTCTTTTTTTCAACCTTGGCTCACAGTGAAAAACCTCAAACCCCCACCCCCCTCCATCAAGACCAGCCCGATATATTGACTTGAGGCTCCTTATGGGAATCTGACCTCAGGTACCATGTGGAGTGCCAAGCAGTGGTACAGCACTGACTGCATGTCCTAATGTTTTGGACTGACGTGGGGGGGGTCAGCAGGGGCTGAATCTCACTGCTTTCCCCAGATGAAACCAAACACCAAAACACATAAATAGCGATTTACATGTGAGAAAATGTCACATGTCACACAGGCCCCACAAACTTAGGAGTCTTAATGGGAGAAGTTCAAGTTAAACGAACAGTGGAGATCACTGGGAGAAGCATTAAATGACAGACGTGGTAAAGAAGTAAAATACAGATGTCATCCATCCATCCATCCATCTTCCTAAAAACCAGTGGGTTCTGTACCAGACCCACATATCCGTCCAGCTCTTATTAAGCATGTACACTTGTTGGATTATCTGTGTATTACTGCGGCTTGAGTGAACTAAGGTCTTCATATAAACACACAGTCATTTTTATAAAAATTACTACAGACAAGGTGTAAAGCAGCCAAAATCCGACCACACAAAAACAAATGTGCATATACAAACACTGGAATTCTGGGTGATCCCCCATCTTCAGATCAGCTTCCTCTCTCCTGCAGTCACCCAGTCCATTACTGTATTTCTCTTGGGTTGCATTTTTCAAAATAAAAAATCGTGATGTATATTTTTCAACGTGTCTTATCAGTTCAAACAATATTTGTAAAAAAAAAATGTTCTGACCAGAGAGCAACACAGTGAACATGAACTGCTTGTTGATTTTTCTTTTTACCCATACATGTTCCATTATGGAAACAAGATGACCCCTTCCAAAAAAAGCATATTCTGATTCAGGTTTTCCCACTAGTTGTCTTTGGAGGTCTTCACTCCCCAGGGACAGTTTTGGTTGGCCAGAAATGGCAGCCCCACCGCCCCTCCCAGTTGAAATGAAACAACCTTCCATCTCCTAATTCCTGCCTCCACGATGTCTGGGCCTCAGAGTCACCGCAGATAGACACATTTTAAAAATACCTTCAGGACACCTAATTCAATGGAGAAGTAGAACTAATAGCAACAGGGAAAAAAGTCTTTTTAAGTGGCGCAAGCCAGTTGAATATACGGTTTGAGAGGAACCACAAGCCTGTAATTACTGTGTGTGTAATCAGTGTTCGTTTAACATTATATCTCGGACATTATAGCATTTTAAAAGGTGCCTCTTCAAACATTTTGTACACAACAGTAAACCCTGGCCCAGTTTTGGGAGTGAATGCTGCTTTAAATCACAAAATTGAATCAGCGTTTCATGATTTTGCTTCGTACATTATTAACAATTAAGAATCATATTACTTCTCAACTCATCATGCTTCTCCATAGACAACAAATACAGACATATTACTGGATAAACGGAATATCACAGTACGATTTAGCCAGCATCATGATTTAAACTTGTTGCTTTTCCATGCTGAAGCCGTACTGGGAAATATCACTAAGGGTTACTTTTCCCACCCTTTAATGGGTTTCAATCGGGTGACAAACCCTGAAGTTTCTGATGTTTCTCTACACCAGGAACGCTAAGAGAGAAAGACTGGGCTGCTTTACAATCACATACTACGATGGGTTAATCCCTACATCCATGTACATTCAACAGACAGTGTTTTTTTTAAGACACAAGATTTAGTTCTCCTCTTTGGAACGGTCTTGTTCAATAAATATTGTAAATGAGAAGCATTGCAGTCATAATTACACAAGTCCAATAATTAATCTCAATTTCAGAGGGATTTCTTCCAAATTAAAATATTCTTAATATTCTGTGCCATCTATCTACCATACTGCTTATCCACTGCAGAACCACAGAACGCAAGTCAGGAATCTATCCCAGGAAGCGCTGGGTACAGCCTGGTGTCACACCATGCCTAATCTACTCTGGTTCCTCCTCCCTGATGTACAAACCAGCTTATTCTCATTGTAATTACTATAAAAGCCTAAAGTTCCATCCATCATGCTGTGAAGTATTGTTTCTGAACCATTATCCAGCATCGTCTTATTTTCTTTTGTTACTCCATTATCCAGCATCGTCTTATTTTCTTTTGTTACTCCATTATCCAGCATCGTCTTATTTTCTTTTGTTACTCCATTATCCAGTGTTTTCTTATTTTCTCTTGATGCTCCATTATCCAGTGTTTTCTTATTTTCTCTTGATGCTCCATTATCCAGCGTTTTCTTATTTTCTGTTGTTGCTCCATTATCCACCGTTTTCTTATTTTCTCTTGATGCTCCATTATCCAGCGTTTTCTTATTTTCTCTTGATGCTCCATTATCCAGCGTTTTCTTATTTTCTCTTGATGCCCCATTATCCAGTGTTATCTTATTTTCTCTTGATGCTCCATTATCCAGCGTTTTCTTATTTTCTCTTGCTGCTCCATTATCCAGCGTTTTCTTATTTTCTCTTGATGCTCCATTATCCAGCGTTTTCTTATTTTCTCTTGATGCCCCATTATCCAGTGTTATCTTATTTTCTCTTGATGCTCCATTATCCAGCGTTTTCTTATTTTCTCTTGTTGCTCCATTATCCACCGTTTTCTTATTTTCTCTCGATGCTCCATTACCCAGCGTTTTCTTATTTTCTCTTGCTGCTCCATTATCCAGCGTTTTCTTATTTTGTCTTGTTGCTCCATTATCCACCGTTTTCTTATTTTCTCTTGATGCTCCATTATCCAGTGTTTTCTGATTTTCTCTTGATGCTCCATTATCCAGCGTTTTCTTATTTTCTCTTGATGCTCCATTATTCAGCGTTTTCTTATTTTCTCTTGTTGCTCCATTATTCAGCGTTTTCTTATTTTCTCTTGATGCTCCATTATTCAGCGTTTTCTTATTTTCTCTTGTTGCTCCATTATTCAGTGTTTTCTTATTTTCTCTTGATGCTCCATTATTCAGTGTTTTCTTATTTTCTCTTGTTGCTCCGTTATTCAGCGTTTTCTTATTTTCTCTTGTTACTCCGTGTATGACCATTGCTCTTGTTTTCTCATTGTGTTTTCTTCGGATTGTGTTTTGGATTTGGCTGCCTTGTGGATTGCCCTGCATTTCATACCTGTTGCCTGTTCTCCTTGGCTATAATTACTGGACTATATTTTGGCTCTCAAACCAGTGTTTTGGATTTTCCGGTTTTGACTGTCCACATGTTTCTGACCATCCTCTCTATTTTTTCCACTTTATTTAAACTTTCTCTCCACACTTGAATCCATCTTCAGGCTTCATTATTAGCCCATGCCATCTAATTTGTGTGTGTTGTGCTGATGAGAAGAGCCCAGAGAAGAGAACCCTTGTGAACACAGGGAACACATGTAAACTTCACACAAAAGAACTTCAGGAATCTAAACCACAGTCAAACATGTGTGAGGGCACAGTGCTAGCCAGCATGCTGCCATATCAATTCTGAAATCAGTGAAATTCAAAATCCACTACTGGTTAGCCTAATTTCTGTCTAAATTTACCAGGTGTATCAACACATTTGTATTAACCTTGTTTATTGCTGTTTTATCCCATTGTATATTCCAGGCAATGAATGTAACTGAACTGGGTTTACCCTCGCTTTATTTTGGCACTTTGTCACCACCTTGCAGTCAACACTCAGGTCCAGGTTCCCGATGGTAATGGAAAAACAAATAAAACCAGAATGTTTATGCCTCATTCTTGTTTGACATGATTATGGAAACACCACATTAGTCTATTGCATGAGAAGGCAACATGGACAGCTGCCTAGCTGAACTGAAAATGAAAGGCTGACATTGATAATACAGTCATCTCTGAGAAGTGTGAGACTGCCTGGGTCATGTAAGGTGGGGAGATGGAGGTGAAAATCTTACATGATCATGAGAGAGCTGGCAGTTGTGAAATCTGTTTTAATGGTAGAATGGTGCAGTGGTCAAAATCTTACAGTGAACATGTGAGATTATGAAAGAGCTGGCAGCTCTGAAGTCTGTTTTAATGGTGGAATGGTGCAGTGGTCATTCTGGATCAGGGTTCAAAGTTCATCAACATAAACTGCAAAACAAGCCACGTGGAGTAAGTCCAAGGGAGGTTCACAAAAGGTCCTTATCACAAGTCATAGGAGACGGTGTTTACCATGACCCGGTCTGACATCCTGCATCTGGCATCGTCGTTCAACACCACAGTGCCGCTCTGAGAGATTTTACCACGTTTCCCCTCATTGTTACCATGTTTGTCCAGCACCCCCAGCTGGCCAGGTCCAGCTTGTGATGTATTGCTTCAGATGAACGGCGCAATTGACCATAAAATTGCTGAGTGTTTCTGGCTCTGAGGTAACAGAACGTGGCGGCTGACTGGCGACCTCTCGTTTCTCCGCTTCCTCACCCTCCTTCGCTGCCTGACCAAGCCTGAAGCATCTGGACTCAATTAGGAGTCTGACGCTAACTGGCTAACGGGAGACTTGATGAGATTTGCACACGAGTATAAAAAAAAAGAGGAAAATCTTTCCTTTTGTAATGTTTCATGTTTTTTATACCACATCTGCAAGCTCAGGTGTTACAGTCTTATGGGAATTTTAGCTTCCCCCACAGAGATTTTATATGCAGTAAAAAGAATATTAATTTCAAATTGCAGTCACCTGCTGTGGTGTAATCGATGCAAGATGAGGAATTAAAATGTATTCTGACAGTTTACTGAAACTAACTTCTGCAAAGAAGGCTGGGGTTAATTTATCCTATACAAATGCGCCTTGTTCAGTTAGGCCCAGTAGATCCAGATCGATCCAGAAAACCTTAGACTGTCAGTGCCCTTCTTTTGCCTGGGGGGTAAATACACATGGGGTCAGTAGTAACGGAAGATGAGGCTGGGTGGGGGAGGGGCCGGGAGAGGAGTAGACGAACCTGGCATGCATTTGGCTCTGACGACGTAGTGCTTGGCCTCGGGTTATTCACCCCTCCAAAGCCCTTGCTCGGCCAGTCCCTTGTGAGCAGAGTACCAGTAAAAATACACCTGCCTGGTTACGGCATACGAGTCTTTAATGGTGTCACTTTGAACTCTGTACGCTGCCGTGGTGTGCTAACCAAAGGTGCTGCCTGCGGATTTAATGGGCATGGCCGTGAGTGACTGGAGTCGGGCTGAACTCTGACTGGACGTCAGCAGGGGGGTGAAATGTGCCAGGGTGACGGGGGGGGGTTAAAACTTCTCGTCATGCTGTGACTTTGAGAATTTGCAGAATAGCTTAAGGAGACTGCAGCTACACATAACTGTTAGCCTTTATTATAGCGGCCAGCTTGAGAAAAGGAGGAACAAATAAAAAAATTAAGCTGAATACAAGAGCTCTATATGAGAAGTTTAAGGAAGAACAGACAGTTAAGAAATTTATTTAGAGTAAATAGCAAACGACAACAGCCTGTGGGTGTCCCTTTAGAAGTGATTAATAGCAGCAAGTAGGATAAATTTCATCAAGATGTTTTTCTCAAGATCTCCTGAGCAGCACTCCTACCACGCCCCTTGTTTCCTAATGTCATGATGGATTCAATGGCTGCATGGATCGATGATCCAGAAAACCATAGCCACGGTAATCCTGACAAGTCAAAAGGAGCTGATTGTCAACAACGTGTACGGAAGAACACCTACAGTTTCAAAATGGTACAAAATGCTGATCGTATTATCTGTGATCAACAAAACAAGATGGTGACTCTGAAAGAGAACCACATTGTAGCACTGTAATGAAGTGTACGTCGGCGTGTCAGTCCTGCACCAGCTACAACAGACGGCAGTGCTGGGCATCGCCACAGGGCCACCCCAAATTACCCGTGGCTCCTGGCTAGCTAGGCCACCCAGCTGCAGCCCCTTTCGGGCCCTCAGCGTGAACTTAAAAGTCAGGCTGTGATTAGAGAGATGAGAGAGAAGTGAAGGACCTGCTAGTCAAACTCCTTCTGTGTGACGAAACTGCCAGGTCTCAGTCCTGTGAGTATAACTGTTACCTTAGCTACACAGCTAATGAAGGTATCAAATATCAAAGCCCAAATCAGTGAATAAGCCCACAGACTTATGAAATGGCTTTATGGATGGGGGTAACATTAACAATTATTTTTTAGATATCTCGTAATTAATATAACAAATAAAATAGTCGACTGAGACGATCTGGCAGCTGATGGAGAGTGCAGTTGTGCACGAGAGACGAGAGAAGAGAGTGACAACGTTTAGTCTACATAGCGTGCAGCCCATTGTATGCGGTGCTCAACAGTGTTAGGTCAGCGTCCGAGTTTGGGTTGGTTACAAGCTACGGAAGTGCCCAGTGAGTTTAGGATAACCCACACTCCAGTGTGGGTAAAGGAAAAGCTTGTGATATGGACTAACAGGGGTGTTACTTTAAGATCTCCTGTCCTTCTGTTATGCATGAATTTTCTTGACTTTTCATGCTTGATACACTTTTGAAAATGCAGAAAAAACAAGATTTCTGACCAGCCAACAAGAGTATGTTGTAAAACTTTGCCTTACTTTTTCAGTTTTTTTTCAAAAATGAACCAAAACGTATCAAACAACTTAAAGCTGAAATAAGACTTGGCATGTGAGAAAGGACATAAAGAGATAGGATCCTCTGGATCAAGTCTGATGAAGGCTTGGACCTGAAGCCCGGGAATGGGTAAACTCTTCGCAATTTCTTGACAGTTGTGACACGTGCCACATTTACGAGATGCCATGGATTTCGTTAGCCATTTTCCCACTGACAATGAAATGAAGACAGACACGGCAAGCTGACAGGGGATTGTGTGATCTTTTATTAATTAAATGAATACCCAACACATTTAACTTTGATTAGCCCAGATGTCCAACGTGAACGCAGCAATGATGCGACACAGCATCAAAGTGCTGCAAGAAACTCACTTCTATTTGGAGGCAAAACTGTCGTTAGCCGCTTCATCACCCTGTGCTTGACACAGCTGGCCAAATTTGTGACTTGAAAGCTAATTGCTAATAACCTCCCCCATTATATATTTCCAGGAAAAAAAAGACTTAAAATAATTATTTCCTTGCTTATCCAGTAATAAGGGTAACATGTTTTAATTCCCGGGGTGGTGCGGTGGCTTAGAGGGTGACAATAACATTCCACACATCCAGGAATGGGCTGAGTTTACACCCATGGTCTGTCCTGGTGGAGTCTGCAGGTTGTCCCTGTGTTGTGCAGCTTTTCTCTGGGTGCTTCGGTCTCCTCCCATTGTGTAAAAACATGGCTAGGTAAATTGGTGTTTCTAAAAAAAAATACTGCCCATAGTATGGGAGTGTGTGTGTGTGCCCTTTGATGGCCTGACATCTCACCCAGGGAGTTCCCCTGCCTTGTGCCCTGTGGCGCCTGGGATAGACTCCATGCCCTCCGTATCCCTGTAGTGGATAAGCAGTTGGAAGATGGATGGACGGGTGGTTTTTAATGCTTTGGGAATGATCAGTTTCCATACTCAGGCAAGCTGGCCACAGCCAGGCAGCACTTTAGCTAGATGGTGTGCCAGTCATTCATCAGGGACCATTTTAACATGTAAACAGACTTAAGTAGCAGGGGTTGTGCTCCCCCCTCAAATGTCTCGTCAAGAACCATTCTCCGGAGCCCGACGGGGGTCCACAGATGAAGATAGAAGGTGAGGCCAAACCCTACATACTCCCACCCAGAATATAGGCGCCCCTCAGATTGGAGAGGAAACCTCCCTGGCCCTCTCCATTTAATTTACCCTCATCCTCTCTCCACGGTGGGGGGGGGGGGGCGGCAGCCGGGGGGGGGTTGGGGGAGGGGGGATGGGGGGGGGGGGGCTCGGGGCCGCCAAAGCAGACCTGGGAGGGGGC
>JAACJT020000038.1:600019-639667 GCA_009936485.2 Gymnarchus niloticus
CCCCCCCCCCCCCCCCCCCCCCACACACACACTGAACTGTACTATAAAAAAGCTGGACTGTTAAATTACCTCTATTTTTTCTCAATTGCTTGACTTCAGGATTTGTTGATTCCGAAATTTTCATTGAATTTCTCCAATCAGAATTTGGGTTTGACTATAGGATTTGTTAAACCTGCTTTCTGGAACAGACCAATGTCATTCATGTTTTCCGTTCCCACTAAAGAGCTATCCTTTCATTGGTTATCACAACTACATACATTAACTACGTACACTGATCAATGTCATGAGGATAGGGGGAAAGGGGCACAGCCCATCCCAAGGGGCATAGCACACAAGGCCGGAATGCCAGTCCTGCAGGGCACATACATGTAATCATACACACTACAGGCAACCTATAATAATAATAATAATAATAATAATAATAATAATAATTAAAGGTCAGTTAACCTAACTGCATGGATCTGCAGTCCAGAAGAAAACCCACATGGCATGGGGGGGAACAGGTAAACTCAAGAGAAGAAAATAGATTCAACCTCCCAGCCCTGGGGTGTGAGCCACTATGCCAGCCTTACTGTGTTGTTTTGTGTTGTCACATGTCACTGTTGATAGTTTTGCATTTTTATGTGCTTTGCTCAGTATAGTTACATTCCATCAGATCTAGATGTAATGTCCTCGCTACAGTGTTTTCATGTTCTAAATAATGACACCTGCTTGATTGTGTACAGTGAAAATAGTCATTTACTAAACAGTTTTCTTCTGCTTTTACTGTTATGTGTATATTTAATGATTCTTATGTTAAATGTTTTTACTGTCATGTCTGTCCAGGGATAACAGATGAAAATTAACCTTTTTGACTAACTCTGTCATACATTAATTAATACACGTGAATGCACTGTCCCTGTAAAAGAAACTAGTAAAAATAAAACGATGAACAAACAACAACAGTGGACCAGGGGGCCAGGGAAAAATGACCACAAACATTATTAGTTGTAACTCAGGGAAGAAGCTACGGTCAACAGTGTTCACGTTTATGGTCTCTTTTGGATGGAGCTTTCACATCCGGACAGGTGTTACTGGGGCTGTATCTCCCTGCCTTTGTGGACATTTACAGTGAGGAAAAACAGCCTTTTTATGGCCTCCCCTGGCCATTGGTAGAAACATAAAGAATCTACAGACACAGGGAAAATTTGCAAAAAACACATCGGAGAACATTTAACCTAGGTCACGGAAAGACGTCTGAGCGTGCTGTGATCGCTCAAAAAGATCTAAGTCATTTAAAGAACACAATAAAAATGATGTCGCGTGTGGAGTTTGAAAAACAAAACAGTTTAAATGATATTAGAATTAAATATCTGTTGGTAAGCTCTCCAAGCACTATAATCTAACTATTTATGCTGCTCCATCAAGTCAGGTTCCTCATCTTGGTAAAACTAATCAGACCCTTAGCTCTGCTCGCTCTGTACATGTCCACAGATCTACAAATGACCTTTGAGACGCTGATGTACGTGTGGAGGTTCTTATCTGGAAAGAGGACGGATGAGTGGATACACCATGTACAGTATAGTCGACTCAAGACGGGCATCATCTCCAGATTACAGATATGGTCTGCTTCATATGCATAAAGAGATTCACATACATGTTCGCGGTGGGGCACGTCTGCAGTATACCAAATATACCAGATGTACCAGATATAGCAAAGGCACAAGAACGGGGAGTGCACACAGATTGCTGTGGGCGTCTTATCAGTGCTTCTGCCATCTTGAAGGTGTTAAGGTTTCGTTTTCGGGGTGTTCAACTCTTTAACCACAACAGCGGCTGGTGGTTTCAGAGCATATTTTTACGGTTCAGTTCTTCATCGCACGATTGTCAGTTTCCAGAGAGCAGTTACTCGAAGAAGCGGGAAACGCGTAGCGTGTCGTGTCATTCGACATGACAGAACGTTACCTCAACGATTATTTCTTGAAAACGTGTTTCAATTTCCGTTGCGTTCCCGTCACGACGACGTAAAACGAACCCCTGTTTATTTATAAATGTTTAAGCTACGAACAAGCTGGAATAAACCGTACTTGGAATGCAAGTGCGATTGCGTAAATCGTCCGCTGTCATTGACTTGCGGTGCGTCTCACGGTGAGGGTTTGATTGCATCACATTGCTTAATTGCGCGTTAAATCGATTCATCCTGTCTTCCTTTACAAATATACAACTTGGCCGCAAGTCAGCCGAGTCGAAAGCATGAGCGAACTTTCTGGTAAAAGCTCTGGCTGGAGTTCTTTTTTTTTTTGGCAGGCGATACGGGGGCGAAAGCAGCTGCGACCGCCTGGCTGAGGAGAGCCTGAGTCAGTCAGCCTGGGTCGAGCTCTGGATCCCGAGTAGATCCAGCTCCAGAAAAGGCGTCCTTCCAGACAGGAACTGTCTCACTGAGCTTAATTCATGCTGGTGATTTTGTTCTACGTTACCAACATTTCTGTTTTTTTTTTTTTTTCTCATACCAAATAAATTTATACGTTCACTGACGTCAGTATTATTGTGATAGTTTTTTTTTTATATATAGGCCTATATAGAGCTATATGTAATGTATATAGCTCTATGTTTTAATAAGGGATTTAGCAAGTTGGTTGTATCCAGATTAAATCCCAGTAGAGAGATTGTTTAATCTTCAATATGATTTTGAATTGCTGCTATAAATATATCTATATAAATTAGAACAATACATTTAAGCCTATATGAAGACTGTGTAGTGGTTTTTTACTGATAGTGGGGAGTTTTAATATTTTTAAACGTAAATATTATTCATATTCTAGCAAATGCAGTATTAAAACATGAGAAACTGGGTGAATCCTTGATGTGGATCATATTTTCGTGTTGGGTAGAGGCTGTGACCTCCATGGATTATGTAATGTTGGAGAGGCTGGTACACACCACCAGGAATCAGGCAGGACAGACAGTTTCACTTAGGGAGGATTGAACACCTGGACTAATCACTGATCCAATGAGAGCCCACATTTCACCAGCCTTTTGCCAGCCATTCTCAGTCTTCTTACTTAGAATACAGTAAATCTTTTGTCTTTCAGTGTGTGACCCCTGCTATGAGCCCTCTCCTGTCTGGGATCAGCTCCAGAGACCCTGCTCAGTGGTTGAGAATGGATGGATGGATGGATGGATATTTTCGAAAGTTCTCAAATTTTGTTGTTACCCCACACTGTGCAAGTGTGTGTTGAAATTCTAATTATGCTGTTGATTCCACAAGCCAAGAAAAGTGATGGACTGAAAAAAAAATGGAAATTGAGTTCACAGAGTATCCAACAGCCGAAGGTTACAGTACAGAAATGTTTAGTTGACCTATTTGCATCATTAATGGTTACAGTCAGAATGAATTCAAATGATAAGGATCACATTGTGGTGCAACAGCTTAGGTCCCATCAAAGGCGTACTTTTTCTGGACTGTCAACGTGGGTTTTATGGCAATAAAATCACAAGGACAAACTATCTCATGGCTTTTTTTTATGAATCCCTCCCAATTCCCCCAGAACCTGCGTGCTAACTAGCGACTAGCTTTGCCTCTCAGCTGGAGTCTCAGGTCACACATCCGCGTTACTGAATACGGCAGTGCTGAGCTTCGCCTGCATTTTCAAAAACAGTGGCTGATCTTCCAGGATGGGGGGACGTGACACCGTGCTCAGCCAACAGAGTATACCTAGTTAGGGGGAGGTGGGGGTGTCAATGAGCACCGGGACAGGAGGAGGTACCGGGGGGGTGTGTCGGATGTGGAGGACTGCCTGTCAGCCGGTGGACATGAAGCACACGCCAGCTCTTCACCAAAGACAGACAGGCGTGGCTCACGACTGCCGTTGTCGTGTGTCTCTGTACACATCTACTTGAGTTTGCTGGACGGGGGAAATGAAATAACGACGCAAGATGGATTAGTCCAGCACAGGCGGTCCAGCTCAGCCTTTCAGGTAGTCATGGAGTCACAGCACCTTTGACATTAGGAAGCGAATTTTATGACAGAGTTTAGTTTGTGTGTTGCCTGCCCCAGCTGGGCATTTCAAGGAATAAGGTTTGGTCATTCGTGGAGAAACCATTTTCTCTATTCACCAGCCTGACGTGTGTATTCTCAAAACTCTGGTCTTGTTATTGTACCCTTCTAAACCCATTAAAACAGACAGACTTAGTTAAGAGTAACAAAAGTATATGCATTAAGATGCAAGATCTGGTGTACATGGGAGATATAGAAGACTGACAAACACAGAGTATCTTGATTGTTTTATTACTCATTTAATATTCAAATGACCCAAATATTTTTGTCTAGAGCTGACATGAAGGACATCAAGGGCTTAGCCTAAGCTACAATCTGAAGACGGCTTATTCCAAACCCCAACCATTAGACTGGTCCTCAGCTAGTTTCCATTTTTGGCACAATTCATGGTCAGATTTCCAGGTTGTTTTAAAAAGTATTTTTTTATCGTTTCTGTTAGTCATCTTTGGCTAGGCCCCCGTCTAAAGCAGTGGTTGACAAATGGAGTAACGTGTTGCTCTGAGCCTAAATTTGTTACGCTGAAGCAAATCTTCTAATAATCTTAAACATCAGAACAAATTAGTTATGATGAAAATAAAAACTGAAAAGTGTGTCAAGACATTTTTATAGAGAGAAAAACAGAGGCTTTTGTGTGAAAACGGCTTAATGTGAATGAAATAGTGCCATGAGCTATAGTGTCAGCATCCATATGCTGGAAGTGCTCCTGTGTGTGTGTGTGTGTGTGTGTGTGTGTGTGTGTGTGTGTGTGTGTGTGTGTGTGTGTGTCTTATTTTTCATCTCATAGATTCCACTTGGCTGTCTGTCACCATGAAGAAATAAAAAATAAAGCTTTTCCCCTTCAAGCTGCTCTTCAAGGACTGCTCTTTCTCTTTATCCCCATATTCCCCATGACTGACATGATCGGGCTCTCCCTCTCTGTCACTCCCTTTCTCACTCTCTTTCTCTTGCTCTCTTTCTTTCTCTGTCTCTCCCTTTCTCACTCTCTTTCTCTTGCTCTGGCTCTCTCTCTGTCTATCTTGCTCTCATTCTCTGTCTCACTCTCCCTTTCTCTTGCTCTCTCTCTGTTTCTCTCTCTCTGTCTCTCTCACTCCCTCTCTCACTCTGTGTTCTGTCTCTCCCTTTCTCACACTCCCTGTCTCTCTTTCTCTCTGTCACTCTGTCTCTCTCTGTCTCTTTCTCTCTCTGTTTCTGTCTCTTTCCATGCAACAGAATAGTAGGTGGGTGAGGAGTGACTACATAGCATATAGCATATACCAGGGAAGGCAGGACAGCTGGGTGCAAATTTATACCCTCTAACTTTAGACTGGCTACTGGTGGTCAGTACATTTTATGCATGTATCTATGGATGGATGGATGATAATTTATCCCAATGGAAATTCCACCTTTACAGTAGCACAACTCCGTTGTTTTGCTGAGAGTTGATGTGTCTGTAATATGTTGTTCAGAATGTGTTTGGACAACACTCAATATGAAGGTCATGTGTGAGAGTACAGTTAAGCAGTTTATTTACATCTGAGTTTAAGAGCTGTAATAAAAACAGCACATTAAAAAGTCCACCATTAAAAAGTGGGCCAGCTTTCCCATGTGTGAGGATCCGTGGGAAGAAGCCAACACAGTCTACACGTGAGTTGTGGACTTGGAGAAGGCATATGCCTGCATTGCCTGGCACATACTGTAGACGGTGCTACAGGAATACGGGGTCCCAGGGCTGTTGTTGCCTGCTATTCCATTCCTGTATATGTTCTCTGACAGTTGTGTCTGCATCCTTGGCACAAATTCAAAGCCGTGCTGGGTGTCTGTTGGCCTCTGGCAAGGGTGCATCCTGTCTCCACTTCTGCTTGTGATGTTCATGGACAGGTTACTAAGGTACAGCTGTGGCTGGAAGGGTGAAATCTGAGGCCGTGTTGCTAGTGATGGGGCAAATGATAGCCAGCATTGATTGGTGGCTCGGGATACTTCCACCCACTATGGGTTTTGAAGCCTCATTTGACCTTTCAATAGTGAAACCAAACGGCTTGCTTTGGTGACTAATTTTGCAGCCACTGAGGAGATCTGCCATGTTGAGGTCATCAAAAGAAGCCGCATTCAGTCGGCGGTTCCCATTTCTCATGGTCATCAGCTGTGTTTAATGCCTGAAAGAATGAGGGGGTGAGTACAAGGAGCTGAAACAATGTATTTGTAGAACATTTCCGGGCTCACTCTTCACAAGGGATCTGGACAGGTTGAGGGATTTGGTGATCCAGAAGGACCTTGAAGTAGAGCCTCTGCTCCTTTGGATTGAGAGGAGTCATATGCAGTGGTTAAACGAACTTACAAGATGCCATCTGAAGACCCAGGACACGGTGAAGTGACAATATCTCCCAACTGTCTTGGGAACAACTGGAGTGGGATCCATCAGGAGAAAACAGAGTCCATGGCCTCATTAAGTGAAGTCCGGACTGATCTGCTTGGAATCCTGTCACCACGACCCTCATCGATTGAGGCGATTATCAGCCTGCAGAAACGAAAATAGAAGATTCAGTTTCGCTAATGACATCAGTGGGGTGGGGCCTCCATCCTTAGACGGTTTGTAGTTGGATCGACAGGGGCTGTGTGATCCAGGCCTTGCTTATCTTCCCCAGACTGGGCAGCTGGCTCTGCGATTGACAATCACAGGAAGTGACAGCTTTGGCTAACGGCTTTCCAGTCCAATGACCAGAGGAGCAAGGCAACCAGACTGCCTCTCAAGCCAAAATGGAGAGGAAACAAAACAAAAAAACTCCTGATTCTCTCTCTTCACTGTATTGTTCCCATGTTGTGGTGAAGAGGAAGAAGGCAATATACACATGTAAATATGAGAAAAACTTTCCTGAAGCAAAATGAAAAATATAAACAGACTAATCCCGTTAACCTCAGAATGGTATTAAATACTTTTCACTGGGTAAAAAAAGATGCTACAAAGAGTAATATTGAAAAACAGGATTGAAAAGAAATCCTGTGTGTACAAAAACACAATCCTAGAGTTTAGAGCTTCAAGCCAGCTAATTAACATCATCAAAACTGTGAGGCAACAAGCGTTCAGTCTCCTGGGCTGGAACTGAGCTACATTAAAGGAACATTTGGTGTTTTCTCTGAAGGTCCATGATGTCAGTCAGCACAGCGGAGTCCTGCACAGATCTACAGATTCTGTCTCTTTGTTGAAAGCCAGCTGATGGCTACAGAATCAAACATGGTGCCTGTTTGTCGTTAGCTTAGGCACTTGCTGGTTATTATTAAGCAGAGGGGAATACGGCTTGGTTTTTAATGATCTAAGACGACAGCTGAATCCCTCTTTGGTTGATGATTTGACCCTTGAATGGACGATGATCTGCCGCATGCATATTTATTAAAATATTCAGCCGTGCAAAAGATTAAAACAGTAAGCTAGCATAGTTCATCTGTCTTCAATAATAGCTTGTCCAATGTAGAGTAGAGTAGCGAATGTGTAGCTTTAGGTTGAGAGGGTGCTTTAAGGAAAACTATTTACAGAAGCAGAGATATGAGTGCACCGGTGACAGCGTGTATGTCTGCTGTCAGGAATGGGTAGCCATGGCGTTTGACTTTGTGTGATTGTGCCGAAGGTCGTCCTCATTTCTCCTCTCGTTCCAGCTGATCCATACAGCCAGGAACACAGAATGCTCACATTTTTTTGTGCTGATGAGTTGGTGTAAATACATTTTTACACACTTCTGCCTGCTAGGAAAGAACACTTTTTGCGGCAAAGATCTGACCTACATCTTCTGCCCACGTCGTATTGTCTGTGCTGACGGAGGGAAGGACAGAAAGAGAGAGAGCGGCAGAGCAGGAGAAAGCAAATCTCTGGATATCCTGCTGGTAGATAGTGGGGGAAGATGCTCATGGCCAAACACTGAAGTCGTAGCACATATCAGAAGATCAGACACCCCAACAGAGCAGAACCAAATAGTGGGTGCTAAAGCAGGATCTGATGTTTGCTATGTTGACTGAAATGCTTTCAGAAATATTTTGACTCCTAGATGGGAAGTGGGCCAGAATGGTGGATGAGGCTATGGCGGAACATGATGGGCCATTTACCAGGTCGTCTGGTGGTTCAAGGCTCAGACCTGTAACCAGAATGGTTACTAGTTCAAGGCCAGGCATGGAAACCTGATCTTATCAAAGGCTCTTAAACCTGAAATGTTTTAGAAAATATTTAGCAGCTTAAAATCTTTAAAATGTAAAACCGGTGTAAAGTAGCTTTGGATTTATGCGTCTGCTAACCTGCCTTCCAAGGTCAGTAAAGCGATACCTAGGGATGCCCTTAGGGAAGGTGCCTGCTTCACTTTTGTTTTTTTGCTTGTAAAAAGCAAATTGCAATCTGAAGTGTTCTGGAGACCCAGCTGAATGCATGCAGAACCTCCTGATGTGGAAGCAGCAGTTTGTGTTCCAGAAATCCAGAGACCCGACCCTAAGACTTAGCTCTCGGGTAGGAAGTGTGCACTCTTGGTTGGGGCGCCGGGACTGGGGCTGTGAATCATGGGTAAGCAAAGGCCCCAGTAACCTGTAACATGTACGCGCTTGGGGAAACATTTAAGTGGGAAAACATCATGTGATGTGGCAGGTTTCTAGGGGAGGTGGGGTGGGTGGTAATTTCCTCTGCTTGCTTGCTTGTTTAGTCATGCAGTCGTGTCCGACTCTTCGCGACTCCGTGGACCACAAATTTCCTCTGCACCGTGAGGGAATTTCTGTTGTCTTCTTTTCTTTATAAATACTGTGTGGTCATCCCTGTAATCTCATATGCAATTGTGGGCAGCAGTGTCAGCCAAATCGCTGTGATGTCTCTGTTCTTACACCCTTAGGGGGCTTTCAAGCCAGTCATGCAATCCAGCGTGCCCCAGTGTCGCCTGTGACCTTGAAGTGTCTCTTCAGTGTAGTGTCTGTCACTTGGCCGTGTGATGTGTGTGTCCGAGCTCTGATCCTCGAGTCAGGAATGTGTTTGACAGCAAAGGTACTGGCTGACACTGATCCTCACACACAAACATATTACAGATAGGTATGTACTGAAACACACACACACACACACACACACACACACACTTTTGTGGTTCATAGACAGAGGAATGCTCTGAAATGCACACACTAACCTAAAAAAAAAGTTAAGCAGCAGTGACACCTGGGAGCTTGGACATGCCTGGCTGAAGGAGTAGCTGTGTGCACCTGTGGTCCAGGTGGAGTGTAATGTGTCTCTGGGGTCAGAGTGTGTGTGTTTGTTTTACTGTACACAGTCTGTTAGTGTCTGTATGTGTTATTTTTTGCTTTTTATTTCTTTAAAGGCTATTTGTGTGCATGCAGCAGCAAGCAGAACCCAAAACCACCACCCCAATTCTGACTTCCTACCCAGCCCCACCCCCCAAAAAAAAACTGGCTGACCGCCTTCCTGCCCAAAGACTGTTCCCTTTCCTTCCTTTCGGTGCTTTTCAATCACCCCTGCTGCACCCCACCACACCCTACCCCACTCATCCCATTGTGTTCTTAAACACCGCCCGGGCCACTCTGTCCAGATGCTCAGTGTAAACAGACCCACCGCCCGAGACTACCATTGCTGTGGGGAGGATGTAGGAGAGCAGAGATATCACAGTGTATGAGAGATGTGTGGGCATGCGGGTGTCCATCGCTCTCTCCCCACTTTGTAATTACCTGTATGTGTTTGTAGTTGTGCTTGCAGCTGCGGCCTTGTTTGCCAGTCAGCAAACGAACCCCTACATAATCCCCTTGCTGACGTTTTCCGGACCACCAGACAATGACCTTGGAGGGTGTGTCCCCATTATCAGGACACGGTCTTGTTTCATTAGCGCCTCCACAAGTCTCCTTGTTTGCAAAATCACGTTATTTTCTCAGCTGTAACCAAACGTAACGGCAGATTGAAGAAAAGAATGTTTCTTCCTGCTTCGGATTGTTCAGAGTCGGGGATTTTCTATCAGTTCACAGATCCGGACTCGCACATCAGAGAGAACAAAGACAATAACAAGTTGTTGCTAATCAAAGTTCAGGAAGAAAGTAACTAAATGGATACGGACCTTCCTCAAAAATGCTGGAACACAACCGATGTCAAGTTCCTGATCTTACAAAGTACTAATTCCTGCTCTTTCATCCCTGTAACCAGGGAAACCGTAGATGAACCACTTGTTTATTCTATAAATGGGTGAGCTGTTATCTCAGGTATTCAAAGGTACTTATAAAAACTATTGGTTAATCAGTGTACAGAGGAGGAGAAATCACTAATTATCAAATTGCATTTACGCAATTTGATAAAGAAGATCTGTTCATTACAGTATGTCCAAAAATCATTGTTACTGTGTTTTTATTTGAAGGTGGTGGGAGTCAGCAATAAACATTGTGAAAACATTGAAAGCAAATTACAAAAAATATAATTTTTAGCTTTGGCTGAAAAGAATTTGTACAGAGTGGGTATATTCACCAGTGTGTACTGAATGTGTCATATTTCAGCATACATTTTATATAAACAGGGATTTTATACACACACAAAAAAAAGATTAGCAAATGTTGATAATCACAAATAATAATCTAAAATTATCTGGGCTGTAGGTGGCAAGGTAGTCATGTGAAAGTTATGGGTTTGAAGTCCGAAGAGGAGTACTTACTGTTGTATTCCGAATAGCTGAATAGCTCAGCCTAAGTTGATCTTGTTGAATTGCAGCGTAGGTGGGTTGAATTGAAGTGAGCGATTCGTAAAGGTAAATAGGTACCTGTGTATTTCGGTAATGAGAACTTTCAGGTCAGGTGTTTGTTCTGTGGCACAAAATGGCACCCATGGTGGTTGCATGGTGAATATTTATAGGAGTTCCCATTCCAGCTCTTGGATGAATTTAATCTCTTTAACCCTTTGCTTATGATAAGTCACACTTACTGTCCTTCCCATAGCATGCCTTAGCTCTCCTTAGCATCCTTTAACACCCCGCATTCTCTCTTAGTAGCTTTTTATGATCATCATTTTGTTTCTGCTACTCCCGTCAGGGGTCTCCACAGTCACCACAGCCATCTCCACCTCCTCCTGTCCTCCGGATCCCGCTCTGTCACACCAGCCACCTGCATGTCCTCTCTCACCACATCCATAAACCTCCTCTTTGGCCTTCCTCTTTTCCTCTTGCCTGGCAGCTCCATCCTCAGCATCCTTCTCCCAATATACCCAGCATCTCTCCTCTGCCCATGTCCAAACCAACGCAATCTCCCCTCTCTGGCTTTGTCTCCAAACCGTCCCACCTGAGCTGACCCTCCAATATACTCATTCCTAATCCTGTCAATCCTCATCACACCCAATGCAAATCTTAATATCTTTAACTCTGCCACCTCCAGCTCTGCCTCCTGTTATTTCGTCAGTGCCACCATCTCCAGCCCATATAACATAACTGGCCTCACTACCATCTTGTATACTTTCCCTTTCACTCTTATTGGTACCTGTCTGTCAGAAATCACTCTTGACACTCTTCTCCACCCACTCCACCCTGCCTGCACTCTCTTCTTTACCTTTTTTCCCTTATTATCCTTTAGCATCCCTTATATCCCAAAGCATCTCATAGCATCCCTTAGCTTCCCTTACCTTCCCTTAGTGTTCTTTACCATACCTTATCATCCCATAGCATTCCTTAGCATCCCATAGAATCCCTTAGCTTCCCTTAGCATCCTTTAGCACCCATTAGTGTCCCTTAGCATCTCTTAGCATCACTTAGCATCCCTTAACACCTTGTAATCTTTCAGCTTTGTGGTTGCTTCAGTAGATGGTTTCCTGCCTGCTGCCAGCCACTCACTGAGCTCCATCTCAAAGCCACAGCATCCATTTGTAACCCAGCAGATACTAAGCCCAAGAGATCAGGTTCAGGGGCAGGAACTTCCCCAATGGAACTCAGTTTCCCATCCCTCCTTGTTCACTGAGTGGCTGGAACGCACAACGTCATGGGGTTGGCATGACCAAGAGCCCGGCTGAGCCGGGGAAGAATTTAGAGCAGCAAGGTTGTCAGGGCTGAATTTGGGTATGGGTGGGGAGGGGGCACATCTTGCCATCCAACTAGGTCATTTAATTCCAGGCCAAACGCTACATATAGATTTAGGAAAAATCTGCCCCTTTCTGTCAAACAGCCCCCTGTTTACATAGCTGCCTCTGCCTTTCACTGCATGTGCAAGGTGCAGGGCTTTATGGGAAATGTGCCCTTGCACCCAACCAGTCCCGCCCAAAGGAGAGGTTTTACCCTGAGCTGTATTGTGCACTGTGAGCACTTTGCTCTTCACACGAGCCAGACTTCCCTCCTGTCCGAACAGTCTGGCCTCTAACCTCTGTGTGTCACCCCCCTCTTCAATGATTTAATCTGCCCTGGGGCTGTTGATCTGTGCCACTTTTATTTACCTGTTGCTACTGATTTCATCTGTATATGTGTGCTGGCGTGGGGGCGAGGGGAGAGGATATAAAAGAATTGTTTTCAGTCGTGACAGTTGCCTTTAACTCTCCATCACTGTAATCGACCTCACCGGCGGTTATAGCATTCTGAACTCTGCTGTGGCTTTCCCATTACGGCCACCATTTTGGATTAATCCAGAGCAACCGCAAGATGCTGGGGGTTTATGAAGATCCTTCAGGACAGCTGCAGCTAAAATTTGCCTTCTTGGGCTTTTCAGGTAGCCCTTTGGACAGCTATAATCCGGAGCTGACAGCGGGTCCTGGGTCAGTATGGAGAAGTAGGGCGGTGACGTGCTGGGCCAAACGGCCCCTCCTTTTCCAAGTCTGAGGTGGCATCCCTCAGCAAACAGACCTTCAGCCCCTGGCCTCGCTCTGCTTCCCAGTATCTACCCCACCTCTTCCTGAGGCAAAGGGCACTGCTTACGTCGCTCTGGCCTTATTGTGCCGCCCCCGCGGTGCATGACCAGAATGGAGGACTTTCACCTACGGCTGTTCTCGGTGGATTGTTGGGCTGTGATATTATTATGTTATGTCACAGACACGAGGATTCAAGGACAAGATAACTTGGCTACTGGCTTTTCATTGTTCAAAAGGGTCATTGGCAAAAAATAAAACAATTAAATCCCGATATTGCAGCAGTGTCACATGTCTGTGTGGAATCTTTTATGTGGATGTGCTTCTGCTGTGTAATGTGGCAGAATTTAACGTGCGAAATGACTGCGTCCACCACACTGAATCGAATGAGCAATTACAGAAAAAGGATGGATGGATAGATGTAATTACACAGTACTTCAGTGGCTTTATGAGTGTGTGGGGGTGTTCAGTTCAGAATCTGAAGAATTTCCTACTTTGTATAAGTGTCTCCAGAAGAGGAGAAATAAGGACAAGTAAACAGGAGATGAATCGTGACGCAAATGTGTCGAGTTAACAAATAAAATGATGAATAGCAGGGAACTTGACTATGACATAACATGGTGTCAATTCATTATGACACCACAAATCTCTGGTGCAATTTCCAGACAGGTCTGTCCATATGTTTTTCAGCTTTTTATGGTTCGTATTGGAATATTTAGCAGCCAGTGACTAAGAAAGTATCTAAAAACAAAATGTGGGCACACGTCAGTTTTGCTGAGTCTGTTTCGCTTATCGTAATGAGTGCCCGACACCCTGAGTCACTGACAGCACACCACTGTCCGCCCAGCTCGTCCTGCCACAGATAACGTGGAACATGACAGGACATGCGGGGCGGGCCGGTGACACTCGTCTCCACATTGTAGAACCTCACAGCCTTATCTCTGAGTCAGGCTGCATCACATGCCGTGTGAAAGCAGGCCATCCGCTCCGGAGTTTCTCTCAGTGAAGACACCACTCTTTGCAGCTGCCCCTGTTCCCATCGATGGCTGAGAGGGGGTGGTGATTTCAACGAGAGCCCGCTTATCAGACTGGGCTGGAATCCTTCCTAAGTCACGTGCTTCCAAGCGGGGCTGAGGTGACACAGAAATCGATGTCGTCACCACCACTCGGAGCCCGGTCCCTTAAGTTTGGGGGGGTGGGTAGGCATGTGTAATATGGATTAGTGTCGGTGGAGGGGGGCTGGAGGGGGTGTTGAAACGGGAGATGTAGGCAGATCCTCAACCGATGAGAATCGATTCCCGTGCTGGACTGCATCTCTCTGGGGTCAGACGCCAAATTCCGGGGAAATTCCCTGGAGCTCAAATCCCCGGGTGGGGCGGCACCGTCTCATTTTTCTCACCGCTTCCACAGGATGAGTCCAGCTGTCAAAACGTACGGCTACGTGATGTCAAAACGCCACTGGCCAAAAGGAGAGCTTGGCACACGTGCTTTCGGTTTAACTGCTTCAGTGCGGCAAGAAAGCCGACATTTAATAATAAGAAGGCAACATAAATGTGGGAACCCAAAAACTGTGCATTTCCCCAAAGCAGCGGAAAGGAGAACAGAGGCAGCCATTGTTGGGTGGAAACTTCAAGGAGGGGGAGAGTTTCCTCTGAGCTGACTACCAGGTGAGATTTACTGGAGTGTCTTCCGTAGAGCTCGCCGGAGACCTTCAAAGAAGCGAAACTTGGAGCCTGAGGTCTAGAGAGAACTGTGTTTTGCCTCCAAATGAGTAATTGTGGAACCTCAGCCGCATGCTGATGAGCAGAAGACAACCATGCGATAAGTATTTTTGTGAGCCATGGCCTGACCGTTTGACTCAGCCTGTGTCTGCTCGGCTACAGCGTCTGTGTCTGGCTGGGGTCTGCGGGGAGTTTTCATGGAGACATGTAGCTATATGCTAAGGCTGGACAGCCGCTTCAATGGCACGGCAAAAGGAACCTGTGATGTCAGACTTGCAGAAACATTATCCTTCTCCTTAGACACTTTGTGGGGGGCGGGGGAGGGTCTTACAAAGGAGTCTGCAGAGAAGCAGCCAATCAATGCTGATAATTAGACTTGCATTCCCAGCCTGTGACCTCTGCACCAGAAACAGCCAATCAAACACAGAGGAGAGGACAGCATTTGTTTCCCAGCCTGTAAAATCCAGAGGAGATTCATAGACCTGGACACAGAACTTAGAATTAGAATTTACATTCAGAATTCACCGCAGACATATATGAGCTGTTTAAAGAAGCCATTCCACTCATACATGGAGGAGACACGTGAAACACAAGGCGAACATGTAAACCCCACACAACAGGGGCAGGATTCAAACCCACAGCCCTGCGGGGATGAGACTACAGTGCTACTCCACTGAGCTACCCTGTATGAAAGAGTATAAAAAATTAATCAGAAGAGACAACCTTCAATCCCAGATCAGAGTTATATACTGGTATCTATTCTTCCCCTCTCTTTCTTCCTTCCTTACATCCCTCCTCCCTCCCTTCATTCTCTCTCTCTCCCTCCCTCCTGCCCTCCCATTATCCCTCTCTGTCTCTCATAACCCACGACTCTGTCAGGTGTACCGGTTTAATATGTCACGAACACAGTTGTACAGAGGTTCAGCAGAAGGGGATTTGTCACGTTTTGGAGAGCGTCATTACTAACAAGTGAAACGTGTGGAAAAAGTACAGAATAAACACAGGTGATAATTCACGTGAAACCTGTCACCTCCAGTTTGGAAGGCTGTCGAATTTGAACCCCACCCCTATTTCAGGGCTCTCAGCTGTTGCTCTAGAAGTCAACCAGTCTTCTTCCCCTTCAAAAATGTACTGAAATTGCTTCTGCAAACAGGCGCTTTGTAAGCCACTCTAACACCTTACGTGCAGTATCCCGTTGCCCGAGTGACTGTTAGACAGAGACCAAAGGAAGGGGAAGGCCAGTCAGACCCCTCATACCTCCCCCGACTCCACAGCTGCGCAATCAATCAGAGCAGACAGAGACACCTGGGGTTCAGAGGGTACAATCAATCCCACCAAATGTCAGTCCCTGACATGGCAAATATAAGTCCCTCCCCCCACCAGGCCGCTGCAATTTTAATGAAACGATCTGCAGGTAGCCCATGCATGTGAGAGACTGGCTGCATGGATGCTGAATCAGGCGAGGCCTTGGCAGGAAGTGCCTGCTTTTTTACTCCTGCGAATTTGAACGGTGGACCTGTCTTCTATTGTTCTCTTCACGTTAGGAGAAAATCACGGGAGCACAACTGGTTTCTACATGGGAGGGGAAACGAGACTGAGAGAAAGTGTCAGACACAGAGGGGCCAGTTATGACTTAACACAGCTTTCTCTATAATGGCATCAATTTTTTCAATTTTAGCCAGTTTTTCTTCAAACCTCATTTAGCACAATAGCCTTTAAAACTGCCTTAAAGTGGGGTGGGGGGGTGGTGCAGTAGAAACAAAATAAACTCCGTCTAAAGATATTTGTTCAGAACACTTTGGCCTCAGATTTAGGAGGGTCTCTGAAACAACAGTCCCTTGGCTTTATGGACCAGACAGGGAACCCTGCAGGCAAGAGGGGTACTATACTTAAATACTCAGCTTCTGAATGTGCTCTCCATCCAGACCCGTGTCATCTGGGTTCTAGGACTGGTAGTGAGAAGCATGGAGAAGGTGGAGGCGTCTGAGTTGAGCCGTCGGGAAGGTTCTTTTTCCTGCTAGTGTTAGCATTAAACATTCTG
Source organism: Gymnarchus niloticus (assembly GCA_009936485.2). Classification (NCBI taxonomy): domain Eukaryota; kingdom Metazoa; phylum Chordata; class Actinopteri; order Osteoglossiformes; family Gymnarchidae; genus Gymnarchus; species Gymnarchus niloticus. The sequence goes on from JAACJT020000038.1 coordinate 616,618, forward strand.
ACTCGGTCGACAAAAACTCAGTTATAATTACCTCCAGATCACACAGATCACAGCGTGACTGTTGAAAATGTTCTTAATTACAAAATAAAAAGATCTGCGTGTACCTTGGCCCATGGAATAAGCAATATGAGCTTCCAAAGTACTTTCTACAAGTCAGACTGAAAAAGTTTCTGGGTCTATGCTTCTGGTTCTGTGAAATTCCTCTTCACAGAGGGTGGCCTTATCGTCTCTGGGTTTTGGAAGTATGGTATGAGGTGTGCTGTGACAGAATGTAAGGCCTGGAAAGACAGAGGTGTGTCTTGCTAGACTGTGGATAGAACTCAGTAAGCCTTTTTGGGAAGGCCGGAACCTCAGCATATATATGTCCAAATGACAATGTGTTTATGAAGTATATGGAAACTCTGTACGTGCCGGAGACTAAAAATAAGCCTAGATGGAATTTTATAGTTTCCGGTAGCTGAGAAAAAACATGGGGCTCCCTAAAAAGGCACTCCGATATTGAACGCACAATTAAACTGTGGCTAAATATATTTAAATCAATTACCCAGTTCACTGAATTTTAGGGGTGAAAAACGTGACATCCATTTATAATTTACCAAATACATAATTCTCCGCAAGTCCCCTCCCTGAACACAGAATTAGATGGCGGAATTAGCCCGATTCCATTCATCAGTCCGTGGTGAGACAGCTCATTTTATTACATATTCATGTAAAATCCATAATTTACCATTCCACATGGCGCTCTCATTAGAACCTGAGAGCAAAGTCTGGGAAAGAATCAGCTGGTTAGAGAGAACCTCTGAGCACCTGAGACTGGATCTGATGCCCTAATGGTGTTTATTGGTTTGGACAAGTGCACAAATTACGGGAAGGAACACCGGCATCCTCCCATAAACCAAGCTTATTTACACCACAACTATAAAGGCCATTGAGCTGAGTCTATGGCGTTTTTTTCCTAGTTTTTATACATTGCTTGCATGACTGTGCTCAAGGTTCTAGTGAATCCATTTATCTATTTACAACCATTGGTCTTGGTCATTGTAGCAGAGCCTGGAGCCAATGCCAGGTAGCAGAGGGCATAAGGAGAGGGTACATCCTGGATGGGATGGCAGTTTATCTCCGGCCACACTCCCTGCGGGCAACGTGTCGATGGACACACTGAGGACAACTACGTGTGTTTGGACTGAAGGAGGAAACCAGAGTGCCTGTAGAAAACCTACAAGACACAGTGAGAATAGGCAAACTCCATGTAGACAGAACGGAGGTGAAATGTAAACCCCCATTGCTGCAGTGTTACCCAGTGTGCTTATTTTTATCTGTGAAAAAATGCACCAGATGCTTTAACAGAGTATTTGCGATAAGGCCCATCCCTCTCCATAGCACAAGGTTTTGCGTGATGATCTTCACTTATACAAAGTGCCTGGTCAAATATTTGCAAAGTGAAAGTAAACAGGGCTGTTATTTTATCCTTTAACAGCCAGGGAAAGTGTGAAGGACAAAAGTGCAGCAGCAAGGATCTTCACCTCCCACTTGTGGCCGGCCTCCTCTTCCTCTGCTGTTCAGGGTGAGACGGCTCTTTCCCCACGACCTTGACGGCGGACGTCAGTTTGGGTGCACGGGGCCTGTTTTCCACTCCGAGAGACAGGTACCTGGATGGGGGAGGCTGTATGTACTGAGAGAGATGTGTGTGTTGACACGAAGTTACATAACTCCTCTGGAGAGACTCTCAGAGCTGAAATCCTCGTGGTGGGAGGCGCACCAGAGCAGAGGGGACAGCAAAGGAACAGAAGCAACAGACTGCCTTTGGCTGGCGAATTGTAGCGAAAGACGGTGCCTGCAGCTGAAAACAAATGCACCACAGTGTGCTACACCTCTAGAGAGGCCTCCTTTTACAAAGTGGGGGAGGTAAAGAAAGCAAGGTAAAAAAGAACTTATATTGGGGGCCCTTGTCGAGGTGGGCCTCAACATCTAATTAAAGAATTTACTGGCCTGAGGTGCTTTTTCGGTTTATAACAATATTGATGATGAAGATAATGATGACTACCACTACAATAAGGCTTCTAGGCAGGATGAAGACAGTCTCCAATCAAGCCAAGAGTCTTTAAGAAGAGAGTCAAAACTGAGCTTCGATTCTGAGGCCCATCTGAGCTTCTGACTGCGAGATCCTTGGTGACCTCTGACCCCCCTGCAGGGCGTCCCCATTCAAACGCCGACCAGGTCCTCCTTACGAGGAAAGCGCAGTTCCTGCGTCTCCTCCTGTCACTGTGTTGAGGCCCAGACATTCAACAAATCAACACAGAGGCCGTGTGAGAAAGGGGAACTCTGTATTATCTGAACTAGTGACTCCACTTGGATCAATGCCCTGCATGTAAACCCTTTTAAAAGGTAAATCCTATCTGAAGGATGTAATAGGCAAACAGTTCTCAGGTCTCTTAAAGCGGGGAGGCGTAAACACTCCACTGATGATGTCAGTCCTCGTCTGCTCACGTCAGAGGTGTGAACGTTCCCACCAAAGGATTAAAGATGCTTACCAACATGGCACCAAGGCAAACACAGCATGGTGCCCCAGGGCTGTTTTCCCCACAAGCCTGCCTGTGTTCCACTGCTTTTATGGTTTATGACTGTTTAGTATATGACTTAAAAACACAACCTGTTGACCAGTGGCATCATGAAAAAAAAACTTCGAGACAATCTCACTTTTTCAACAAGATCAAAACACCTCTTCAAGAGGAGCAGACAACACGTCATAAACACTCAAGGTCACCTACGCTCCCTGTTGACTGTGGAAAGAAACCCCTCTATCCCCCCACCCCACCCGACCCCACGTTCCCCTAGACTGCTTCGGAAAACGGAAGCAGCCGAGTTCCTGTTCACTGCTGCTGGGCAAAGCCCAGGGTCAGAAACTCCACTCCTTTGCATGTGGACGTGTGCCATGTGGCTAAAGAGGGGGGTGCCTTATAAAGTAAACAATCCTCTAAGTGTTGCAAAACAGTCTCTAAAATCACAAGGCCTGTAATGTGGATCATTCCGAATCACTCGTCACAAAAATAACTCTTTTGTGGGTGTGTATATGTATCATACACACAAAGGACAGAGAGTACGTTTACTTGTGATATTTATGAGCAATATGCAGCAATGTGCTTGTAGCCTAGTGAATAACACAGTAGATAAGGACATGGGTGTGTAATTTATGGTTGTTGGTTCCAGTCACAGAAGAGATTCCTGCTATAGCACGAAGATCAACAAACTTCTGTCCAGTAAAAATATCCCACTGTAAGAATAATAGGTTTCGATGATTAAACGTGGCTGAACATTTCATTTAAATTTGCTCTGACATCTTGAAAAAAGGGACGATGACGGACTATGAGTTTAACTGCACCCGATCTCCGTCTGGGTGGTACACAGGCAGAGTTGGAGATGGGCCTGTGCTTTTGGGCCTAAAAAGCAGGCATCTGCCACAGAACCTGGCAGCCATCTTTTATTCTGCTCTGATTGGTTCCCATTTGACTGCAATGCCCAGAGGTTCATAATAGGGACACGAAAATACATGTTGTTTTTTTAACTTGAATTGCAAACCACACAATTAAAAGGGGGAGGGGAGGGGCATTTTCATTCTTGGGATTGGAAAGCTAAAACCATCAGTCATAAGTTTGGTTCAGTACCAAACATGACACCTCTGTCTTATTTAACTTCATTTCATTTGTGATTCTGCGGGTTTTGAGATGTACTCAAAGCCAGAATAAATAGGCCGCTGAATGCCCTGGCCCTTGTTTGACATCGGCTTTGAATGTAGGCATTAGTGAACTGGCACCTGCCAGGTAAACACAGAATGTACATTTCACATATTTAAGGTCCAGACAATAAGATTTAGTTGTACTGGTTCTACATTAGACAACGTGGTGGATCACTAGATAGCATGACACCTTTAGGGTTGGGGGTTCTAGTCCTGCCTAGACTCAGTGTATGAGCATTTTGCATCTTCTCCCTGTGTTCCTGGGGCTTTTTTCTGTGTGAGGCCCACTGCTACCCATGGAAGAAGAATGGATGTCTCATCATAAGATTGTAGTTTCTCCTCATAAGGTCAGCCAAGTCATTATTCGAGAGCTATTGGTGAAATTAAATCATCTTGTTGGTCTGTTTCAAAGCAGGCAAAGGCAGAACTCTGGGAGGATAGTTAAGGACAATCAGTGGCTTCAGCAGGTTTGCAGCCTTGATATAGAAAAAATGAGTACCTTACCTAGTGACAGGGAGACTTTATAATTACCTGGCAAACTGCTTCAGCTGTAATGTGAACTACCAGACTTTTCACAAATGTTTTCCACACCTGGGGGGGGGCAGCGCTTATCACTTTCCCCTCCCTTCCAGGCAGCTATGCAAACCCACCCAGGCCGCCGCTGAAACCGCCGTCCTCTGTGCTCTCTCCTCACGGACACCTGTACCCGTGGTCTTTCACACGACTAAGCTCACTCCGCTCTCAAACCAGAGACACTGGCAACATGAAATCAAGTTATTCCAGTGACGGGAAAGGATCTCTCTTCCAAGGAATCGGCGGCCTCCTCGAACTACAGCCAAGGGCGCGATCCACACTCATAAGCCTGCTTTTTCTTCCCTCCATTTATATGTTAAAAAAACGGAAAGCTGATGACAGTGGAGAGGAAATGGGTGCTGGCAGAGATGGGAGAGCTCGGGGGGAGAGTGCGATGTTACTTCTGGAGACTGGATGTGGTCGTTTCCAGTGAGACGCCGACACTCCAAATGCAGAGCATTCCCACATACTGGAGTGAGATGCTGCGCGTTTCTTCTTTATGGCTGGGGTGTAACAAGCTGCGTGTGTGTGTCCATGTGAGCCTGGGCTGGAGAAGTCAGGAGTAATGTGGAGTCAATAAAGGTGTGTCACACGATTCCCACTCTGACTCAGCAGCTGGGGGTGGTGGGGGGAAGGGGCGGGACCAAGTCTGAGATTTCGGGACCACACTAATCCCCAGTTAATTACCTCTCTGGATCAAAGCGTTAAGAGACCCCTCTGCTTCTCTGCATCACAATGCTCCCGACTGCAGTGGCTGCAAGGCAGATGCAGTCTACGGCCGTCAGCTAAGCTCCGGAACCAGCTTTGGTTTTTTTTTTTTTTTATTTCGAGGACTGTCTAACGATCGATTCTTCTCTGAGGGACGACTCCCATCTCAGCTCTTCTCTGAGCTCACCCGCATCCTCTGTCGGATGGAAGCTCTGTCCACCTGGTCTAGATTAGCTCCAGATCCAAACCACCCACCAATAACAACCCTCGGCACTTAGATCAGAATTCCGACGTATTTCCAACTGATGTGAGCGCCCTCGAGCAAAACACTTTTGGGTTAAATTCATGGCTTACCTCCCTTGTTAAATACACATTTTAGTTTTCCAGTAAAGCCATCCACAGCACCTGGTTTATCATTAGTAAGGCTCGACATTGTTTTGTAGCTGTTAATAGGAGACTTTCCTACAACCCTAACATCCAGTTTTCTGCCTAAATTCCACCACCCATAATCACTCGGGCACCTGCTGTTCCACAATCACTTCAAAGCTACTTAAACGAATGTATGTATGCATATAATTTTTTTTAAGCTACCACACCTCAGAGCTAATAAGGTTGAGAGCGAAGTTCAGACATCAACACCCCCAGACTGCTGTGACACGGATCAAAATGCATCGTAAACGAGGTGCGGCTCCCGCTACCACATGCCATGCCTTACAGGTGTATCACACAGTTGCAATACGCCTGATTTTGCAGAATGGGCAGAAAAACCCTTCAAAGGGCACTTTAACAGCATAATAAATCTACACAGTGGTTCTCCTGGGCCGCAAGCAACGCGTTGCAGGGCAAAATTCGAACATGCACTCACCGCGAACATTTATTTCTTTACGTTGTACTTTCACTATTTCCTGTGACAGAGCAACAGCTGAAAGGTATAAGTAACTATTTAATGTGGCACGCAAACAACAGCTGAGCACCTCGACTGAAAAGAAGCAACTTGAGCAAAGCGTGACTCACGGAAACAGGAGAGTCAGAACAGAAGCATAAACAAAAAAGGGATGCTTTTTTTCCTAACTGGAAATGTTGAGAGAAACCGAAGACTCATCTGTAACATCCCTGGGAGGGGAACATAATCGAGACACTTGAGCCATAACGGGACGTACATAGGGATGCAAGTTAATTAAAGAAACACGCACAAAAAAAAAAAAAAAAAAAGAGAAAAACCGAAGCATTTCGTATGGCGTGTACAGCTGTGTCTTTTATTTGAGATGAAAAAACTTAGTTCGCTTAAGCCACCGGCCACTCAGTGACCGCTCGCCATCTGGTAACAGTGAACATTTTGATAAAACACTTTACTGTGTCCTTCAGATCCCATAAAGAAAAAGAAAAAAAAAACAAAAAAAAAAAAAACACACACACCACACACGGTGTAAAAACTACATACAGAGATCGTTAAGGGGCGAGTTAAAGTGCACGTCGGTGTCTTATGTCGAACACCCAAATCGGACACGTCAGCAGGTTATCCCAGTTGGCGGTGGGGGTTTGTGGCCTTGAGCGGCCAGCCCAATCCAGCTGAGCCAGTGGCAGATGTCAATCAACAACACTGCATTCAGCTGAGCCCCGCATGTCTGAAAAATGCCATAATGACCCAGACATAACTGATGTAGCTTATTTATGCCTTTAACTCTTCATTCCACCACCCCCACACCCCCCTGTGCAGATCGAGGAAGACTTCTTTCATTCTTCATCTTCAATAAAGCATCCCAAAAGCTGAGCCATTTAGAAGTCTCCCCTTCATTAAAGCATATCAACGCCGAGGGCATTTTATATATATATATATTTTTTTTTAAATACATAACCGTATATCCTGCAAAACACCTCACCATCAGAAATGCGCCATCATCTTCTGTAGAATACTGATTTAGATTTTTTTTTAAAAAAAAACAATAAGTTATACTCATGCAATCCTCCCATTACTTGACACATGTCCAGTTTTTTTCCTCTTTTTAAGTTGTAGCGTGTAAACCATATGTTCCACATAGCAGAACCCCCCCCCCCCAAATGGTGAGCCTTGTTCACTGATCTGGTGTCAGTGCAGCGCCATACAGTCCGAAAGGCACCCTGTCCAGTTTGCACAGGCCTCTTTGCAAGCCTCCAGGAGGACACAAGTTTAATCCGGATTGACAGAACTCAGCCGTAACCGGCATGGCACTGATGGAGGTCAGCCCGCCTGCACCTCACACTCTGGGTCACCGGACGACAATAAGACTCCATTCCAGAATGCTGCGGAAGCGGGAAACCCCCCCCCCCCCCCCAGCCGCGCCCTGGGCTCGTAGTCCAGAAGACGCGTTCATCTCTTCCTCTTCTGCAGGCGCAGCGACTTCCTGCGCTTGATGATCATGTCGTGGAGCCGCTCCAGGCCCTCCCCGAGCCCGTCGCCGATGATGGCACAGGCAGGCTGCAGGTGCCAGGGCGTGGCTGCCCCCAGCTCACTCAGAGCCAACAGTTTAGCCACCTCGGGCAGGGGCAGTGCACTGCGCAAGTCCTGCTTGTTGGCCACCACCAGCACGGGGACGCCCTGATTCTCCGCCGCCCGAGTGATCTTGTGCAGCTCCGTCTTGGCCTCCTCCATCCGCTCGACGTCTACGGAGTCTACCACAAAGACAATGCCATCGGCACAGCGTGTGTACGACCGCCACAGTGGCCGCAGCTTCTCCTGCCCCCCCACGTCCCAGAAGTGGAACGTGGCGGTGCGGGACCCACCCACTGGTGCTTTGATCTTCTCCGTGTTAAACCCCTTGGTCGGCACCGTGTTCACGAACTCATTAAAGCGCAGCCTATACAGGACCGTCGTCTTGCCAGCACAGTCCAGACCGAGGATCACGATGTGGAGAGCCTGGAAGGAGGGCAGCCTTGGGAAAACAGCCGGCCGATCTGAGAATCCATTCCCCATCGTACACGGCCACCACTGTGGGGATTTAAAAAAAAAAGGGGGGAAAAAAACGAATCCGGAGACAACCGCTGCTTCAGCAGGTGTCCACACACTGGGTTTCACCTAACAACAGATAAAAGACAGATATACTAAATTCAAGACAAAGGCATTAAAAAAAAAAACCAAAAAAAAAAAACAATAAAACAGAGACCAGGTGGCTTTACATTTGAAATGACTTTCTGTTAGACGTACATTGGCATGATAAGGAGAGGGAAATGCAATAACCCTTTACACTGATTGGACCCATCAGAATGAATGACAAAAAACAGTGGGGGGCTCCAGGGTCTATTTCCACGCAGCAAAGGCAGCGAAACACCGGCACTTGATACGCTAATCCAGTTAAGTATCGATATTCAGAAGGTAATGAATATCCCCCCACACACACACACACCACCAGTCCAAAGTCCGATTGGTCCGTCTGTACCCCGTCCGTAATCCACATGCTGTTGCTACGCGCAAGACCGCCGCCGTCAGCGGTGCCGCAGCGGCGCGGGGCGGCTCACGTGCCTTCGGACGGCTTCGAGCGCGCGAGCCTGGGAGAGCCGAGCCGAGCCGAGCCGAGTCGAGAGGACGTCGTCCCCCGGCCAGAAAGCCGAGCCTCCGGCCACATGGAAGGCAGCGGAAAACCGAGACTGCGGATGAGAGGAGGGGAGCACCAGCGCCTCGAAAACGGCCATAGAGCCCTACACCTGGACATGTCATGGACGATCTGGGTTGCCGAACCGAACCGGGACCGGACCGGGACGTCCTCGTCAACGAACAAAAAATACACTGCAGCCCAAATAACTGCAGTTTGACAGCGAGCTCAATTTTTTTAAAAAGCAAGCTTACCTTTATGAAACACGGGATCTGCCGGCCGTACCTTTGCCCCCTTTCTCCCCCCCACGGGAAGCCCAGCCGCCGTATTCACCGCTCGCTTCCTCGACCGCAGTCTCTCTGATAAAACGACTCGTCTCACCGCCTGGGTCATTCCCGCACTACGGGTTCGACCCAAAAATATCGGCGGCCTCCTATTGGTCGCCTTCCCCTCCTGCCGCCACCCTTCCGCCCACGCGATTGGCGCATCCCAACGCCCGTCACCGCGCGGTTTCCCCGGGACACGCCGCCGCCACCTGCTCCTGTCATGCGGCTCTCTGGCAGCCGAGGCGTGTTTGCTGTGTAGGCAACTCGGCCCAATGGAAGTAAATTTACACGCTGAAAAAATAGAGAATGTATTCTTCTAGGAATGTCTTTATTTAGCACGCTTATTATATACTGAACATTAAAATGACAGTTAGGTTATGCAAAGGTTTACCATGGCTAAGTCAGCTGAGGTCCATCAGCTGTGTTGTCCACTGTGGCTTTTAATGGAAATCAGACAGCTTACATTACATAACCTTTAGTGAATTAAACACCACTTTATGCCTCATTCACCTTAAACAAAGAGAAAACAACTAAGTAAAAATAAAACCATATCCTACTGAATCAATGGGTGGTTGCTTTTTGACAATACAGCTACACAAGCAACCTATTATAGGCTTCAAAACAGCAAAATGTGAACATGTTTTTTTTTTCTACTCTTGAAGCAAGAAAAGTTTCTAAAAGTGACGTTTGCCCACATTATGTACACTCAGCCTGCAGTTTGTTCGGTACACCTGCTTGTTAACAGAAACGGCTTGTTACTCCAAGACCCTGGACGGTGGTTTCCACTCCATACAGCACAAAGACGGCCTGAAGGGTTCAGTCACTTCAATGGCTTGGGGCGTCAATGTGGTGTGATTATTAGTGCCAGACGAGGTGCTTCTGGCATTTCGGAAATGGCCACTTTCTGGGGATTTTTCACACACTACAGTGTCTAAGCGTTTAAAGAGAATTGTGCATCAAAAAACGTTCAGTCGGCGGCAATTTTGTGGCCGAAAACACCTTGTTAATGGAAGAGGTGTAAGGAGAATGGCTGGACTCATTATACTAGCTAACAGTAAGGCTGCAAGTAATGGCTTTGTTCACTCACAACTCATCTGCCCTTTAAGCTGTTCTGGAAGCCACAGTGGGCTCTAAATGGTACCAGCCAGGTGTATCTAATGAAGCAGCCGATGAGTGTATGTTCCAATGTTCCATGCATGGATGGAAAGCTGTCATGAAAGCTGCATTCAGTGATGTATTTCATTTTTAATATTCCCGGGTTTTCTGTTTTCTAGTGATTATTAGAAATCTAAAACATCCAGGCTCCTGAGATAAAAGTGGTGCTGACAGGAGGTAAGCAATATCCAAGTGGACCATCATGTTTTAGTGCAAATAGCCATCAGCAGATATTTATAAATGATTGGGATGAAATTAATCTGAGATAAACTAAAACGGCAATAAATTACTGGCGTGTCTCTGTATCTAATTTCCAGTTTAAGTATATTCATCAAGCTATGAAGTGCGTTGTTTACTGTTTATGGCAACTGTCAGCCATTTCGGATTACATCAATATTTAAATAACGATGTAACCAAACTACCTTATCAGGATAAGCGGCAAGAAGACGGATGGATGGATACAGATCTAAAATGTCAAAATTGTATGTAGTTATTATAAATACCAAAAACTTAATCCTTGCCATTTCGTCCATGAAAAGACATTCCGAAATAAGACTACGTGTGAAAATATTAGCGCAATTCATAACATTTTGTAAGGCGATTTTGTTAATTTAGTTCTAATCAAAAGAGATTGCGCATAATAGGCTGTTGAGATTATGATATTAATTTCTTCTACATTATGAATTGATTTGAAGATTAACCGCAATGCCACCAGGATATTAACAAAAGATGGAGGAGAAGTATTACGACGACATACGGACCGGGTAGCTGTCTATGCATGCAGGTTCAAACAGCATGTGGAGATATAACTACATTAATGATCACAACACGAGGAGAGAAAGATGCAAAAAGCATTTCAAACATCCCACTTGGAGTCAGGTTTACTACCCAGATGAACACGCAAAACAGAATAAAACTTTTGAGAGGGCTAGCTAGCCTTCATCCTTAAAAAAATCAACATGAACCTAACTTCATTGATTAATTGGTATGTAGTTAAAAAGTATAAATACCTTTTAAAGAATTAAAACATATTTATGTATGTGACTGGAGAAATTTTAGGCCGTGTGGTAGAGTAATACGGATTCATTATTGTCTTTATTGTTGCTCCATCTAGTGGTGAAAATGAGCAACAACAATGCAGAGACGTTTGAAGTCGTCCATCTTCCGCTTATACAGGGCAGGGTAGTGGGGGGCTTGAAGTCTGTCACGGGCACCATATGGCACACGGCTGGGCCTTGCCCTGGATGGGATGCTAGTTCACCACGGGGCTGTTTGGAGCAATCTTATGATGAAATCAGGCTTCACAAGTTCAAGTACTCCGTAAAGTCCAAGGCAGGAGAACCAATGTGTTATGGTTTATAGATGGTCATTTACAGATATGACTTTTGTTGAAAGTTTGCACTGACTATTTAGGAATGATCTAATACATCAAAGCCTTTGCATTACATTTCCATTTCATAGCATTTCTGGACCCATCTCAGTTATCTGAAAATCACAAGAGACGTAATGCTGTTTTTATGCTGGCTTATTAAGTCATATTTATTGCACAATTTATTTTTTGAAGGCAGTCTTTTTTTCCAGAAAATCATAATATTTTTAAGGCCTATTTAGAATAGAAAATATAAGCAGTATCACCTCCCACAATATTACAAGTAGTATTTCTGATCTGATATGTAATTTTGGGAATGTAATTCAAAGGATTTATCAAACCGTTCTGTGCACAAACTTCAAAACTGGTCCTGCTATGTAAAAAGTCCATATATGGTCAATAAAGCAAAGTAACATACATTTTAAAATATTTTCAATAAAAAAAAAAAAAGAACCTCAACCATAAGGGAGGATCTGAATCCAGTAATCCACGTCCTACTTGATTCTGTTAAGTTTTGCCTCAGCACATCCTGTGCCATTGGGGTTTTGCATCCCAAGTCACCATCCAAAAAAATCTTAAGCACATTTTTAATAATCTTATTGCTACTGTCCAAACGCATAAAATAACGAAAGCAAAAACCAGCGGACCAATCACAGGAGTCTCCACCCTCACTCCACTTGCAGTGCCTTCATGGCCTGGCCCACGGCATCACTGTCCCAGCGGGAGGCGTTCCAGCCCAGGAACCAGCCTGTGAACGTCGGGGGCTCGTGGCCCTGCTTGACGATCACCAGCGGGGTGCCCCTGTCGCGTCCCGCCGGGTCCGTTTCAATGTAGGTCTTAGCTAGAGTGGGACATAGGTGCATTCCAGGAAAACATGACAGAGACATACCGGAAGACCTTCAAACATTTCAATTAATTCTAGAAAGCAAGCTTACATCAACTGTTACTATTGTCCAAGACTTTTCAAGCTACCTTTGATTTTGTAAGGTACTCACGCCAGCTGAGGTGAGGGGAATTTGCATCCAAATAACTAAGCAATAAACAGCTTAGAATGAACAAAAGGCAACACACAAATCAGCTTTGACCCTTGTCTACATTTATGCTGAACAGATGTTAATTTAGTTAGTTCCATACCTGACTTTACCGACTCTATCCTCTCCACCTCATTGGCGTCTTTTCCGATCCAAATAAACACCTACAAAAACATGACATCTGTATTCTGTTCACAGAATCAAGTCCCTCATCAATGACCAAAAACAGCTGGAACACAGACCTGTTCCCAGACATCCAACAGCATGACGTCATCCTCCGCCAAGTCATCCTGGGTGAATTCTCCAGGCACTTCTTCAATCTGTAAAGGACATATCGCTATGCAAAAGCTTCTCTCCTGCCTTTCTAACGGAAAGCTATTCGGTTCCGCATTCACTCATGCCCTTATGTCAAGTGAGTGAATTCTGTTGCTTTGTCTCACCGCTGACGATTCTTATGATGAGCCATAATGACCACAGACCTGTTTAACACTATAATGACTCTGCCCTGATTTACCATAAAAATAACTATATACTTGTTTATTGTAATAATGGTATACCAGTTCTACTCAATAATGATCAAACACCTGTCTAACACAGTAATGACTGTTGAACCATTGCATGTGATCCCGGCCTGATCTGTGTTCCAGTCGGTTAGCCGTTAGCTTCAAACAAGTTCTGAGTGTAAATTGCGGCAGCCTGGACTGGGAGGTTAATGAAGGCAGCGGTGATACTCACGATGAACCGGCCTGTTTTATTGGAGCAGGCGAACAGGCGCAAGCCGTGAACGATGTCCCTGCTCTCCAAGCCCTCTGATGTCTGGTATGGCTTCTTGCCCCCGAGCGCTGACCAGAAGGCGGCTGTGGCAAACAAAAGTTACCTGACCGCACTGGAGGGAGGAGCCCAGCTGGGCAGTGCGGAAGTCTCAGTGTGTACTGATAAGGTGTGGAAATTTGAGTGTACAGCTGTGCTGAGCAGGTGTACAGCGTGTGGCATGTGTAAATATGTCAGTGTTTATGAAGAGCACAGTCACCTGGTTCCTGGCCTTCTGTGATCCTTTGGGCCTTGCAGTGCAGCACATTGCTGATGTATTTTGCCCCGAGCTCTTCCTCCTCACTTGCTCCCTTGCCTACCCAGATGTACCCCGCCCCCTGGGGGGTCTTCAGCAGGAAGGCATCATTGGAGTTCAGGTTTGGGGCCTCCGCCTCAACCTGGTCGACGAGAGAAGCGTGGTGTGTGTGTGTGTGCGATGCCTTGAGGGGAATGTAACTGTGAACGTACCTGCACATCTACCCAGGCAGCCAGTACACACCTCTGCAATCCGCGTGATGGTAGCCAGGTTTCGCCGCACCTGGAAGAGGCGGGTTGCAGATGTGGGCGCCTGTCCCCCAGTGCGGGATGTCCCGTCCTTGTACACGATCAGGGGCTTGTGTTTGAAGAGGCTCAACAGATGTGCTGGCTCCTTGCCCTGAGAAACGCGAACCTGGGGAGGGAATCGGCAGGTGGCTGCAAGTTCAGCCTGGGTCTGTTTGTCCCTCAGGGAGTACCGCACCCTTAGTTCGATCGCATCCAGCTGCTTACTGGCTTTTAATTAAACATGCTCTGGCCTCCATATGATTGACAGCACAGCAAACACTTGCTTAGCTGGCAGCAGCCACCGGGTGGCAGTATGTTACAAATGAGTCCGCATTTGAAATTCCAAGGAAACGCTTACTTAAGCTCCTGTTTGACTAGAGATCCTGCTTCTGCAATATGACTAACAGATTATGATGACACCTGTTTTATATCTGAATGTATATGAATACCTCTCAAGTTAAATTCAGTTGTACAACATGAAGGCCCTAAGGGCCAACTAACCAGCTGCTTATTCAATTCAATTTGTTTTTATAGTGCCTTTCACAACACAATTGCTCCAAGGCACTTTACCAGAGTGTGTAGTAATTATAATGTACATCGAAGAAGTAGGAAAATGGCCAGAAGACAATGATGGAGAGGAACCGAAAACTCCTCAGTAAGAGGAAAAAAGCCTCTGGGGGTCCAAGGCCAACTGGCCACCCACCCCCTTGGGCATGCTACCATTATACAAACCTGTTTTTAATCTAGTGCTTTGCTTGGCTTGTGGTTCTTGACAAGTGCAAACAAAACATTGGGTGACCTGACCAGTCATAAGTGTGTGTCAAGGCTCTGTGTGAGCTGATAGTAGGCTGTATGCTTTGCTTTGGTGCAATCTTGTCTTTAATGCAGCATGATTATGTTGATGCGTGGGATGACAGATGCACAATGCAGGTGGGCGTCGACACGTCTCAATAACTAACAGGAAATTCATTTATAGTTAAGAAGTGAAATAAGGAAGTAGCTGGAGTCATGATTCATGTATCATGATTGAATTATGAGCTAAAACATTGTGGGACTCCATATCGGACATAATCATGTCTGAATAATAAACAGGGATGCTTCACTTAGAAGAGATTAGATTCAGCTTCAGTGTCATTATGCTAAGTACACAAATGGGGAAATATTTCAAGTTAAATAGGGAAATATGATTTCCTGTAAGGAAGAAAGCTTATCTTGGGGGAGATTTCTGGTGTAGCAGTATTCCACATTCAAAGTGTAGAGTCATTATGGTGACATCATGGTGTTTGGTATGACAAAAGCTCAAAGGTGGACATACCTTAGGAGAATGAGATAACTACATGGGGGGGAGAGGGGACCGTTCACAAGAGCTTAGTATATAACAGAGAGCGGTGATGCTGTGTGAGGTCAAAAGGACTCACATATTTGAGCTTTGTGCTTTAAAGCTCATGCTTCTGTTATTTATTTTGCTTGAGGCTTATGTCGAGTTTTGAATGTGAATTATCATTGTTTACTCAGGCTCTACGCCGCATCGTTCAGAAGCCTCAAACAAGACGGCCGGAGCAGCAGGTTTGAGTATTTAACCTCCTCACCTGAACTGCATTTCCTCCCAAGGAGCGGTCGAGCTGAACTGTGAGGAAGGCCGAGGCGGTCAGCTCGTCCCGCGTAGAGCTGGAGCCCTGCCTGGACAGGGGAAGTCAAATCACTAATGAGTCGTTTTGGAACCCCCCCAAGGATAAAACAAATTCTAGGGCACCAAAGCACAGGGAGCAGATACAGAGGCTGTAGAGTCTGTGAAAGACAAGCGTAGTTCAGCATAGTGTCCAAGGCGTGGCTGGTCATCCTGATGATTGAGAACGGTCATCTGCCGCAGATTTCACACTTCACAGAGCTAACAAAGAGCACCGTGTTTCCCATATGGTAAACATGCGGTAAAACGTCTGGATGTGAAGTCTGCAAACCTCACAAGCTGGTTTGGCAACATTTGAGCATGACCAAGCTTACCCTAAACAGCAAACAGATGTAGCAAATTGTATATGTCATTACAGACAATGACGAGACATGTCTCAGGACCACCATGGAGCAGCAGAAATATACAACTTACAGAGCCGCTGTCCAGGTTTGTCCTAAATATAATCTGCATACCAAGTATCATGTCATGGTCTGTCATTATTTTCTACCTTGATTTAAGGGTGTTGACTATGTTTTTATATGTTTTTGTGAATTGCATTTCATTTTGCTTTGTGCATCTTTTGGTTGTTGATGCAGTTGTAATGAACGTGATGATGTATTCTGGGAGGGGTGACGACAGTTCAACAGAAGAGAGGTGAAAAAAAAGCCATGTGTTTGCTTGTTGGCAGTAGCCTGTTGCTATAATCCTTGTACTGTTTTAGGGTTTTAACACCGGTGTCCGACTTTCCCCTCTGCGTCCCCCTACCTGAACCCCATGGATGGATCCACTCAGCGAGACTAGAGCCAGGTAGAGTGTCCGTGCCTGTGTGAACGCATGGAGGGCTTGACGGGCCGAGAAGGGTTCGTTACACAGTCACTCAATAACCTGATGCTGTTTTCATGATCAGTAATGTCTTCTCTATAACGTGTGCTCAGTGTAGAGACTTCATTTTTGGGTCTCAATCATGCGTGTTTAGGTCGACTCAGTTTATCCCTAACACAGATGCTGCGTGTTGCTACAGATCGTAAAATTCAAATGTGCTGGTGGTTGGTTATTTGAAGGTGTCATAATCACACCTTAGTTGTATTCCTCACCCACTGAGGGGTAACTAATAGTGCTGAGCAGTGTCGCAGTGGCACACAAAGTTGCTCCAGGTACAGCAGGATGGCGAAGGGCTAATAGAAGCGGATGGTGCTATCATTTATCATTTTTTAATAACCCAAGCTGGACAGTGCCACCAAAATCCAGATACCTTTAGGGGATGGGCAAGGCTCTGAAAAGCACTCACCAGGTGTAGATGATTTGGCCCTTGGCGTATGTGTAGAGGATAATGTAACAGTCGCCTCCGTAGAACTGTCCGTACGTCGTCGGATCGACTGGAACTCTGCCGCCCCCCTCAACCCTCCAGATCTGGGGCATGTTAGACAGACAGAAAGATATGTCAACTTCAT
This sequence comes from Gymnarchus niloticus, assembly GCA_009936485.2. Taxonomy (NCBI): domain Eukaryota; kingdom Metazoa; phylum Chordata; class Actinopteri; order Osteoglossiformes; family Gymnarchidae; genus Gymnarchus; species Gymnarchus niloticus. The sequence goes on from JAACJT020000038.1 coordinate 633,552, forward strand.
TAATCTCCGAAGGGAAATTAAGAGCATCTGATGCAATTACGGAACAGAAGACAAGCAATGCCGAGTTATAGGGGGTAAGGGTACATACTTTACATACACGAGAACGCATTGGTGTGTTACACGCCACAGAATAAATCAGTGTGCCTAGATGAGATTCCTGGTCCTAACCAGTTGCAGGCTCTGTACTGGTTGGCTGCAACAAACAAAAGTTGTCATGGCAGCTCATGAACAACTCTGGGGCAAATCATGTGAAAACATGCATTAACAATGACTCATTCACAGTTCAATCCTGTAATTATGTTTCAGAAATGCACTGTGGGGAAAATGCTATTTTTACTCATTCGTACAGCCACAGCCCAAAAATGCAAGAAGAATTATGCCAGAAAAAGGGATGTTAATGTCATATGAGGATGTCACCATACCATGACACATTAGGCCATTTCTTCAAACGCTCTTCACGATATCGTTCTTTCCAGAATATACCAGAATCCTTGCCCAGAACAAAATCATAATCGTGAAGTGTTTGGCGGCACACCGCTACCCCCCACTCGTGGGTCACCTGCGTTTCCCCGGTGCCGTCGTCCACCATGTTGTACTGAGCAGCCATGTGGTGGGACTCATGCAGCTTGGAGGCATCAAACTTCTCCTGCTTGATCTTGGCTATTCGTTCTGTTACAAAGACCTTCCCAAATCCCTTGCTTTGGTCTTTGTCTTTCCAGCCCCTGAAGAACTGTTTGAAAATAGGAGTCTCACCTCCCTCGGGAAGAACTTGAATCTAGAGACAGATAATTATCCCAATGTTATTTCCTCTCTTGACAGTGGTTTCTTACACCTTGAAATCTCAAAGGGTCATCAGATGCTGGGACTCTTGTTCATTTCACCATCGCTCTTGCTGATAAAATGCACGGTCACCTGTGTGTTTGAGGAGTAGCCCATCTTTTTGATGAAGCCCTCCGCAGTTTTCATCGCCTCCTTCCTTTCGCTGGGATTGGCGTTTCGGCCTGATTGTCCCAGCAAGAGCAACGTGAGGAAGGAAACAGTGGGAAAGACGTTACTCCATTTACTCGCAAAAAATCTGGACGCTTGTATTTTTAAATGTGAAATCCACCATGCGTAGGGCATACACAGAACCATGGCAGGAGCTTAAGCCGAAAAGACAAGCTAGAGTTCGGAAATGGGACTAGTGTGGAAGGGCGGGGAGATGAAATGGGATCTTAGCAATTTGGCCGCTTTGTTTATCTGGCACTAACTCATTTTCCAGATGCAGTTTTGACCGTGGTGTGGTTATTCTTACCAGAGAGTCTCAGATTCAACCCCAAGGCGGGGGCAAAGCCTACAAAACTTTGAAGCTGATGCTTGAGCCTCTGTTGAACTGAATATGAACGTGCATATAAAGTGTGCGTACATTTCCCATGTTCACGGTGGCGCTCACTCCAGGGAACGACCTCTGCTAAGTGAGATTTTTTATGGAGCCACAGTGTCGTAGTCAGCTCTGGCATTCACCTTTCCACACGAAGATCATCTTGTTTTTGCCATGGTCCAGGATGAAGCACTCGTCCGTCAGGAGGAGGTCCTGCGTAAACGGGTTCACCTCGGCCACAACGGACACCTGCATGGTTCCGCTGGCGTCCGAGACCTGCGGAATCCACATGCGTTCGAAACCAAGGCTAGTATTACAGCGTTAGGTTCAGGGTTGTTCAATCGTTCGTTGGTTGAGATTTGTGCAGCTGTTGGCATATCCAGATCCACCGTACCATGTATAATTTGGCCAGTTTTCTGTTGGACATATCTGCCACATCATCATCAATGTCATCCCCATTAGGAAGCTGTGGCTTCTTGCCAAGCACCTACAAGCAGAATGAGATTGTAATGAAGGTAAATTATCTCCCTGAGTAATCAAAAATCGACACTAGAGCAAATGTCAGCCCGAATTCTCGGCATTTTGTCTAGGCCTATATTAATTCCTTTCAATGAGTGAAAGATACAAAGTGATGGAAGTTTACAATCAGATGCTGGGACGATTACAGATTTAAGGAAAATAAACCTGTGACAGTTTTTCAAAACTTATAAGGTTATGAAAAGCCTGGGTTACATTTAACAACCGATGCAGTGCAGATTTTTGACGCGTTGGGAATTAGACCCTACTCAACACTAGCAGACTTGCACCCGACTCTGTTGTCTGAACCGACTAACAAGAATCGGCAGACTAGAACTGGTGCTGACTTGCTACAATGTGAATCAGCGTTAAAATCGGGGGGGAAAGTCGCGTGGTGTAAACCCAGCCTTGGTCAGATGTGTCGAGAGAGTATATTGGAAATAATTATTTTCATGAAGGAAATGAGATTAAGGCCTTGAAATGTGTGACTAGCAGTCAACGCTAAATGAGATATAAAGAAAGTTGTGGCTCAGTGCGTGAAACGGATTACATGTGACATGATTTTCACAAACAATTTATTTTTCAGTCTTTCAGTCTTTCACGTGAAAGAAATGTTCTTGGTTTGCTGCGCTGATCTGTTCATTTCATTGATTTCCTTCAATGAGCGATTCATTCTTCCCTATTCTTCACTTCTTGGTGCAATGTCTGAAAGAGTCAGTATGCCTAATATCATTTAATTAACCAGAAAATTTTGCAGGGGAACGCTGACGGAAAAATGTCCAGTGGAGATACACCAGAAGTGAACAAGAGATTAACCATCTATAAAATAGTGTGCTGTTCACTTACTGTATATCTGAAATGAGAGATTAACCATCTATAAAACACTGTGGTGTTCACTTATATCTGAAATGATTTTTAATATGACACCTTATGGACTGCCTATTTAAGTCTGATAGTCTGAACGCAGCCTTTAAGCTTAATGAACATAGTATTTCTAGGACTTTGACACTACAACCTGCATATTCAGGCCTGATACTTTGAACTCAGCCAGCTGTCTCCTTCCCCAACCTACTTGTATCATCTGCCCCGGTTCGCTGCCCTCCTCCACCACCAGCAGCTGAGCCCGACCGTTGCGCTCGTTGTCACGGATGCCGGCAGCCACCTGCGCAGCCTTCAGCCTCTCGAACTTGTTGCACATACAGCCGCACCACTGGTAGATAACCTGAAACACCAGTTTAGATACGCATTAGCACCGTCACGTCGCCTATTAAAGCGGGTGGTCATTTGGTGAGGCGGTATTAGGAGACGTGCGGGTCACCGGAGCTACGGTGAAAAGCGTAGTCTTCGGTGAAAGGAGGAAATTATAAAGGAAATTAACGGGACTAATGTAGTTCTCAGATGGCCGTAGAGCTAGTGGGTGAACTTTGTGAAGCTGTCTCAAAGAGGCGTGGTGGCATAACTGGTCTAAAGCTCAGATAAACCTGCATTCGGCTGTTTTCACAATTGCTAGTATACACAGTAATATCCGTTCTTCTTTCCAAAGGGACACGTAAAAACCGAAAGCACACACGTTTTTATTACGTGCAATATACAACACGAAAATGCACGTCCCTTCTGCGTGTTTTACAATGTTTCGTTTATTTTACCAACGACAGCAAACTTTAAAAAAGGTGGGGCTCTGGAAGATTTACCTCAACGCTTTATGACAACATGTACAAACCTTGAAACATTTGTACCAGGTTTTTTTTTTTTTAAATTGTGGGTGTGACAGCAGGACATGATCCAGGCTTAGAGACAGAAGATAGATGGTTTAAAACAACCAATTTGCATCTATCCCTACCATTAGAAATCTGACAGAAAATATCATAAAAAAATTAGACGCTACATACCCATGACCCTGGACTGGATAAGCAATTGGAAGATGGGTGGATGGGTGTTTGACCCTAAATACCCATAATAATATTCAGGTAATTTCATGATGATGCATGTTTGTGAATGAGTGTCTCTTCATGGCTAGATGATGTACACACTTCATTACACCCAGGAGTGGTCTCTTATTTTCTGTTGTTCAAACCCCAGAGAGTGACCGGCACCACAACAGTGGGATCTGACAGCAGCCCCAGCGTCGGACCTCTTACCGCGCCCAAGTCCACGATGAAGCAGTCGCCTTTGTTAAAACTGGCCCAGCTGAGGGGCACCTCGGTCGCCCTCACCACCCTGCGGCCCTTGATGTGGAAGAGACGCTCGGCCGACAGGTCGTTGGTCACGACGTGTTGGAACCCGGAGGCCACGCCTCCCACCTGGGTGACGACGACATGTAAAGGAGAAAAGGGTGACATAGTCATTTCAAATTTTTTTGGTCTTCAACTTTTACTTTTCTCATGTGGCGCCCAGCTCATGTCCGCGTCCCGTTTCATGACGGGAAAGCTCATGGACAGATGCTACAGAGAAAGGCAGTCGGACACTCATGTCGAGGCCAAAGGAACAACAACGAACAGCTAAAATGGCCTTTGAATGAAGAGGGCCCCTGATTATGAACGTATTACTAATGCACTCTGGCTGATACTGTGCTTACCGAGAAATTTACATGACAAGAGCAGCATCCAGGCTTCCCACACCCCCTCTCTCACTCACACCAGTCACTTAATTTGTTTTGTTTACTGTTGGTTTACCGACTTTTCTTTGCTACTGAATTATTTATTTTTTGACTATTTATAATTCATTAACACATACAGTGGGGTCCAAAAGTCTGAGACCACACTGAAAATCTGGGAAATTTTTCATTTAATCCTGGAAATAAAAAAAGCTTTATTATGGACTTAGACATACCAGCTCTTCACAATGGATTATTGGAAAAAATCATATTTATTGATGAATCCAAGTCTGAGATTTATGGTGGTGGCAGAAGGGTTTATGTATGGAGATGAACAGAACAGAGAACGATCTGGCAGTGTATCAAGACAACAGTGAAATGCTCAGGTCTGGGGGTGTTTCACCTGCTCTGGATCTGGACCCCCTGCACTGAATCGACTACACGCTGACAAAGCGCCCCCATGCTTCAGAGACATGCTACATCATCTGCTTTGAATCTGTGCGGAGAAGGATTCATTCTGCAGCAGGATAATGACCCCAAACACACCTCAAAGCTTTGCAAGAACAGCTTGAAGATCAAGGAATACTGACTGTCAGGGACTTTCATCCACAGTCACCTGACCTCACTTCCATTGAACACTTTTGGGAGGACTTGAAGACCAGGGAAGAGAAGCATTCAGTAACATCACAAGTTGCTCTGTGGAACATTCTCAAACAAGCTGGGATGACATGGGTCAGGTTTTGCAGTTTGAGTTCATGCTGTCATTAAAGCAAAAGCGAGACAAGAATTCATAAATTATTTCAAAGATTCAACCAAATTATTATACTGATAATTAGCAAAGAATGCACTGAAGCTTTTTCACTTGCTGGGCTCTGACTTTTGGACCCCACTGTTTGCAATATGTAGGTACAGTCTAAAGTCTAACCCTGTCCCCCCAACGTGTTGTACTGCCTTGCATTTCTGCACTCTAAATTACTGTAAATCCCCCCTTTTGTTCTTGTGTCATTTACTACCTGTATATTACACCAATTTCTGGAGGAGTGTTATCTCCTGCCTCTGTATAGTCACGCATATGGATGACTTTGCCTTCACCTGATACAGTTAGTAATTTTTAGCATGAAGCGAAACTGGCTAACTGTCTTTAAGATATTGTGCAACTCTGTGGTTCTTCAGTGTCATAAGAGAAACCACATGTTGAAAAGTGCTCCAACAGTAGGATGTGATTTAGGAGGAACCACAGCCCACGATCCCCAACAGCTTGCATTTTCCCTAAAGGAGTCTGCAAGGAATGCCACCGCACCTTGTAGGTGATGCCACCCTTGAAGTAGCTGGTGAAGGCGGTAGACTCGAAGCCCTGCAGTTCCCGGTACTGGACAGGCTTGCCCCCCAGGTAGTCGTCCATCTGCACAGTGAAGATGGCTGCCGCAGAGCTCTCATCTTGGGTGCATTCCTTACCTGGTACACAGATGAAGGAGAGACCATGCAGTTACCCCGGGGCACACGGACGAGGGAAAGACCACGCAGTTACCCCGGGGCACACGGACGAGGGAGAGACCTCGTAGTTACCCCAGGGCACACGGACGAGGGAAAGACCACGCAGTTACCCCGGGGCACACGGACGAGGGAGAGACCTCGTAGTTACCCCAG
>JAACJT020000038.1:639767-655237 GCA_009936485.2 Gymnarchus niloticus
CACGCAGTTACCCCGGGGCACACGGACGAGGGAGAGACCACGCAGTTACCCCGGGGCACACGGACGAGGGAGAGACCACGCAGTTACCCCGGGGCACACGGACGAGGGAGAGACCACGCAGTTACCCCGGGGCACACGGACGAGGGAGAGACCTCGTAGTTACCCCGGGGCACATGGACGAGGGAGAGACCACGCAGTTACCCCGGGGCACACGGACGAGGGAGAGACCTCGTAGTTACCCCGGGGCACACGGACGAGGGAGAGACCTCATAGTTACCCCACCTCACCTTGGATTCTGCAGCAGCTTTAGGTTCTTTTCTCATTGACACACAAAGCGAAACACTCTTTCCACAATCTAACCCATCAAAACGAAGGACGACTCAACATACTACATTTCCCTAATGAAATGATCTCAGACAGGAAATAACTTGTGAAACGCCACAGAATTCTAGTAATTATTTTATAGAATTTCTGTTCCTCATATTGTTTTATGAATGATATTTAAAAGCCTCTTATGAAGCAGCACCAGCACAATCATCCAGCTGTATTTTTTGAGATTTAAGTATCATGTTGCGAAATGACAGCCTCTGTGACTGAGCAAACACACATCCTGTATGTAAAATAGCTATGGAACAGTTAATGGAATTCCGTGTACTGTTCATGAGCTGTGCAATGCAAGTACCAGGAACGAAGACACTGGATGGAGCATCTGAAGGAAGTGGAGCTCCAGTTGTGGGCCAGGAAGTATATTAAGAGGCCATTATTCCCGCAGGCTAACGATTCAAGATGGTGGACTTCATAGGGGCGTCAAGGACAAGACATCATCCGAGCATGACATAGACCTCATAAAAGCCAAGAGATCAATAGATCTGTGAGATGTGCCCATCCTTGGTTCCAGTGGCCGACATGCTGAGAAAGCTTTCTTGACATCTACTCAATCTAGACTTTACTTAGCATCAATTTTTTATGCAGTTAATGTAACCAATTTAGAAGATCCACCATCGAGGGAATTTAAGCTTCATTGAGGAAGAAGATGGAAGACGAAGAGGAAAACGAGGGGCAGAAAATAACTTATAAGAAATTAATGCTGTTGGTAGTACTGAAAAAGCAATGTAGCCAGTACTGTTCAGCAACAGGGGATGTAAAAACCACTCAGGAAAACCACTTTTCCGCCACTGATTAAATGAAGTTTCATTTCTGTATCACACCACAATGATAAGGTCTAGCTGCAATACTCTTCTCAGATAAGAAGTTGCTTTGTGCAAAATTTCCGGGCTGCTCTGGTCCCATGAGGGACTTGTCCTGCATCACGAGGATGTCACTTTTTCCAGTATATTGGGTGACGTGTGGAAGAATGGTTCCAGCACCACCATGGTGGGAAGCGAATTCTCCCATTGGAGAACAACAAAAGAGAAGTTGAATTTATATATTACTATGAAATTGCAGTCTTTGCGTTCTGTAGGTCTGTTGTGTTTGTCTAAATCTTTCTGAACGTGTCATTTTTCTGAAACACAGTGTTGAGTGCGATTTATTTCGGGCAGACGGCACACGACAAATGTGAACATCAGCAGATGAGGACAGGGCAAAAACTTTCATATTGAACACAAAGTCTACTGGAAAAATCAACACAAACCATGTTTCCTTGGCCGTTTTAAACCCCCCCTCCCCCCCCATAGCAGAGTAATATTCATGATGTGAATTCCCGCTCACCAAGCCAGAAGTGGAGGTCGTAGGAGGAGGCATCTCTCTGTTTGACTGTGCGGAGCACCAGGTATGCATCCCCCACATAGAAGCTGCCGTACAGGTTGGCCGGCACTGGGACCAGCTCCATCTTCTCTATCCTCCAGATCTGGAGGCCGGCTTCCTTGCCGGCCTTCTCAAACTCCTTATGGTAGAGCACCATGGTGTGAGCTGGCCGTCAGTGAGGTGTGCGTGAAGGACACAGTGTGTGCCTCTGTTCCCCGCGAGGACTGACTCAATAGCAGCAGTGTGCTGTGTTTTTCAGACGGAGAGACACGCAGTGGGTGTGCCCGGCAGCTGCCAAAGTACACGCGCGTGCACACACACACGCGCACACACACACACACACACACACAAACATGCATCTCTCTCTCTCTCTCGCAGTTACACACAAACCTACAAACCCTCACATGCACGTACAGAAACACACAAAGGCAAAGTATTTAGCAAGAACTGCTTAAGAAAAATATCCCGATATATGCCAGGGTAAATGTATAAACTGTACAAAGCTGTGTCACTGAGTCAATATAATGTCAAGTTTGAAGAAAGAGTGTCTGTCCAGCACAAATGCATGCACCTCCCAAAGCTGAGCTCCAAGTCGACACTGACCTGCTTTTAAGGGAGTGTGCAGATGGCTGTTAAGTGCTATTAGAGTTATTGTCTGCACAATAGCTAGCTTTACGGCTCCTCTATCCTGCAGGAATACTGAACCTGTGCTCTCTGTCGGCTCATGAAAAGGTGCAAGGCACGTCTCTGACAGGTTCGCTAAGCTGAAATAAAACACCAACGTCCTGTATAATATTTATCGAGTGTACACTTTCCATTTCACAGCTAGGATGAGGGTTAATGAGAAAATAAGATACTTTTCATCTGAAAACTGCAGGTTCAAATTTCGCATTTAATATCAATTTAACATGTTTCCTAAGACCGTGGTGGTCTCTGTGATCAGATAGTGGTTCACACCTTCTACAGGGCTGTCAATAAAGAGGACCCAGCAACTTCCTTAGGTATTAAACACAGTACATATTCCACCTTGTGGTCAAAACAGGTATTGAAGGCAGGCACAACTGATTTCAGGTTAATTGTAAAATTGTGCAGTATGATTCAGTGGGTGGTATTATTGGCTCACACCAACAGCGTTAGAAGCTCTCTTCCCTGCTCTGTGTGCGTGTGTGCGTAAAGTTTGCATGCGTGAGTTTCCTCTAACAGTCCAAAAACACATCCTTAAGTGAGTTGGTGTCTTTAAATTGCCCATAGTGCAGGATTGTGGGTGTATGCCCTATAGTGGATTTAAGGACTTTATGATTTTGGTCACAGATTAAATTATCTCTGCTGGACCACTGCAGATGAAATCAACAAATACGATGCCCTCCCACCTTCTTCAGTTCAACATCACAGCTTGTATTTTTTTACAGTATCTCTAACAGCCTAGGCAGGTCGAGGGGTGGGTCTTGAGCCCATCTGATTTAATAACCTAGACACAGTTTTTGGGGTGCTTGTGAGAACTTTATTTTAATTTGATTAAAAATTAAAAAGACGCTTTCAGTTATCATCATACATATATCAGTTGGTCCTCCTTTGCCTCTACTCTTTGGGTGAACATCTCTTTCCAAATCTGCCTTAAGTAGACCTCCTCTGGGTCTGCTACATTCAGATTCCATCCCATGCCAAGGAATGATGTCCAGTCTAACCAGAGGTAAGACAGAGGAACCCCATGTCCCTCAAGTCCTCCAGGTTCAAAGTCTCATAGCCCGGAAGAGAGGGAACAACATTTGACACCTGCCGCTCTCTCACAGGAGAATTTGGCAGCTCGGAAATTATGGTGGCCAGGCCTTGAGACGTGCATCTTCCATGATAGCTGTTGGTCTGATGGTGTGATGGCATGAGTTTCTTTTCTCCAAGTAACGACTTCATCCTGATTAGTCCTGCACTTGTTCCCTCCTCAGCAGGTCCATTCTCTGTCACTCTACACCCTGCTCTGGACCTTGGAGGTCTCCACCCATGTTCCTGGAAGTCACCCTTCCTTTCCAGTGCCTCTGTTAACTCTGTCAGCCTCCAGGATGTCTCTCTGAAACTGTATGGACTTGCTGGTCTTTGCTTCTGCAGACACTGTTGTGACTCCTTGGGTCGCTCTGTTGCAACGGGGGTACAGCTGGGCAGCGAAAGTTGAAGAGGAGCACTGTTCTCTTGTCGAAGCCAAATGATTGGCAGTGGAGGTGTGACAGGTGGGACCATCTTCAGCTGTACAAGTGCAGTGTACATGGGGTTAAATGTCCAGGGGACAGCCGGTATTCCCCAAGTGGCATAAGCAAAGGGACATGCATTGGCCGGTTTCATGATGGATGCTCCATACATTCCTGCACTTGCTGTATGCTGTGATGCTGACATTCTTTTGAAGACATAAAAATAGAGAAATTAAATGTATTTTATTAACACCTAATGCACGGTATTTGTATACAGTCGGCTATTAGTTAAATAACCCGGAAACGAGTACCTAGTGTAGCGAAAGCAACTCAGAAATATTCAAAATTTGCGCTAGTATGAATTCCCAACAACAAAATTTTACATTAAACAGTCCATTACATCACGTAACTTTTGTTTTGATTTAAACTTTTTTTTTTTTAAACGTATGAATGACTATCAAAACGGCGATGCCATATTATTAGAACCAAAATGTATGGTACTGCAAAAAGTTTGGTAGGTAGGGAATTCCTGTTATTTTCAACGATGAAAATGAAAAGAAACTATAGAGAGCCTTTCGATATTAGAGGTACTTATTCGAGAGAGCGCTTACGCTCCAATAATGGGGTGTAGGAGTAAATGTATTTTATATCAATGAAAACGTTTCTTTTGGTGACGGATACACATGCTTACCGTTCACCATACATCATGAAGGAGTACTTATATCATGTACACTGAGGATCACTCTTCGTTTGAGACACCCTAACATATCAGATCGATGGAATCAGCTACGAAGCGTCGTCTTCACCACGTCTATTGCGTCATAATGGAACGTTCTAGAATCACGTTTCAGTGTTGCGTTACTTTCCTAAATGAGAACGAATGTGTAGACTGACGTGGTGCATTACAACAATAACAGTACTGTGGCGAGGAGGTCAATGGCCCTCAGCCTCTACTGCCTGTCTTCGGGATTCGTGTTTATGTCACTTTGGACATAAATGTGACGACGGCTTCCGTGAGAAGCAGGAGGCAGAGAACAAGGCGCTTTCAGTAACAGCAGCTACACAACAACACATATATACCCGTACCTGACCAACAACATATACTGTATAACGTGGGGGGTAGCCCCGCTATAGCCCCCCACACATATACACACGGTGACACGGAACAACACAACAACACACAAAAGAGCTATAGACAACCTCAGGTCATGCTGGGGCGTACCACAAGGGCAGCGCCAGTCCGTCGTTACAGTACTTATGTGCACAAAGACAAGGTATTGGGGTATACTGTGAGGTATTTGTAACTACTATCTGACTAGAATTGCAGGAGTCTGAGATGCCTTTGAAAACAAGTTAGAAAATACTGTTAAAATACTTCGTAGAATAAAGCGCCCCCGCCCCATAAGGTCCAACGTGTTAAATACCACAAGCTCACAGATACTCTTAAAATATGTCAGGCAAACTCCCAAAATCTTAGTAAACTAGCCAGATATCAGTATTTCTTGTGGTAGGAGTTTTGCAATATCTTGTCACGATGCCCCCGGGGACGTAGGCTAGCTGAAATGACTCTCACAAACTGCCTCAGATTCCTGATTCTTCAGTCATTCGTTTCCCTGACACACACACACACACGAGTCCAAGACACAGTCCTGCCGATGTAAAACCCCACTGCCAAACACTGACTTTTTCCAAACGTGTCAAAGTACAAATAAAAATGTTAACCTCTTTCCCTATAAGGCAGCAAAGTGACATGCTTTTCTTTACACCTCATATTTAAGATGAATTCTGCACTGATTGCTACATCATTTGTTCTTCTAACCATTTTAAATTAGGCTGGGAAACAGGCTAGCTGCACTGAACTGCACAGCAAAATCAGGGGTACCTGCACATGTCCAAGAGGTGGACAGGGGTGCTTGAATAAGTGTAATAGAGAACCTACTGGGTTCAAACAGTGTTGCATTAACCAATAAGAAACAGACCCCCAAATTCAAAGAATTCCTGTTTTTGATTAAGCAAAATAGTTCAAAGCTGTGTTTCACTGAAGCCAAACCAAGTCACCATAGAACATGTACTTGGTATTATTTTATTACACTGCAAAAAAAAAAACAAACACTGGGTCACATAACATGAGGCAGTGGGTACAGTGTGACAACCAGTATCTCAGGAAAATGGGAACGTGAGGCAGGAATGACTGAAAGTTGCAGTTTATGGCAGCACGACCCAAACTGTGTCATGACCTCAAGTATAGGAAACACTGCTCTAAACAAACATCAACTATGACACGGGTAATCATTTAAAGATGGCAAACCAAGTGTATTAATGTTATTTTTAAATTAAAAAGTAGTAATGCAAGTTTAACGTTAAAGAAAAAGAAATCCGAAAGAACCCATTAATGTTTCTCTTCAGTTTCTACCTGTAAACTCCTAAATAGATTTAAGTAGGCTTTGCATGCTCATGGAAGCAGTGTTACAAATATTTAAAAATGGATACTCACAAATCGGTAGAAGGAATGAGTAGAAATGTATTTAACAGATACTCCTCCACACCACAGCATAAGAATTAAGCCATTCCACAGGTTTCCCATATATTATATGAACAATAATGTGCAAGGTATTTTACCCCATGTCACTGAAGGATTTTACATTTTTTTTTTTTTTGCAATGAATATAAGATTAAAAGGTCCAACAAAAAAATACTTTCAAAATAGAAGCATGTCTACAGACTTGGCTTTCCCAAGTCTACATACAGCTTTTGAAAGCAGCTGAATGCTTAAAATGACCACCAGGGGGCACATTCAGGAACTCTTGCCTACTTATGGCGACCTTGCACAGAAACAAAATATCCCACACTCGATATCCATACTGCTTCTGAGCGCAGTTCTCTGTAAAAAAGAAGGGGAAAAAATTCCACCCAAAATGTACTGATGCCTTCTTAGAGTCTACACATTGAAATGTCACCAACCTTAATCTGTGCTCTTCACACACAGGGAGGTCAAGGTAAACGCTTGGAATTCCAGCTTAAGCCACCAGCGTTTTGGGCTCCTTGGAATAGATCTAACCGCACCTCACAGTACATTCGGACAGTAAAATTAGAGGCATCATAAACGCAGAATAACTCTAGGCTCAAGGGACTGAGACTAAGATTTCTAAAAAATCTCTTTCATACTGTGTTTAAACCTCATAAGGCAGAAAACAAAAAACTACAATAGAAGAAAGAAAATACAAGTAGTTTCCATAAAAATACCTTGACATGTAAAAGGCAGCTTGATTAGTCCCTTGCCCAAACTGGGCTCCTAATGTAGTTTAACACCCTACCTTTTATTAGCAGTTAATGGATGGTTAAAGATGTCACTTAATGTAGCTATATATTAATAATATAAAAATAGTAATAGTTTATCTCAATGCACTGCAAGGTAATTGAAGCTTATTTAAACGATTGTTTTTACATACTGTTTTAACTACATACAAATACGCAAACACCCAAAATACTTGACACACACACACACACACACACACACACACACACACACCATATACTACAGCATAATCAGTGAGAATGGGGCCCAAAATGAAGCTTGATTATAACCGACAGCCGTCTTAAACCCCCTTCCAGATGGGGCCAGCCCACCAGCAGGATAGGACTGGTGAGCGCCACTACTGCGGTTCTTATGTTCAGATTAGATCTGGAATGCATGGAGGCTGCTTCTCCAGGTGGGGCATCGCCTTCTGTCTGCGCCATCTTTCCGTCACGGTGACACTGCAGGGGATGGGAGGGGACGGCATCCAAAAACTAGGCCGCACTGTCTGAAGGGGCATAGGGGTGGTGCGTACAGAGCACCCTTTGAGCGTCAACCTCGCAAACTACCCCAGTGTGCAGGGGGTACCCAGAAGGCCACTGTTGGAGAGGTTACTCATGGATCATCAGGACGCTGGAGGGTGTGGCGTGCCCTCGCATGGAAGTGGTGTTCCCTCCGCAGTCCACATACTGGTACATCTCCTGGGACACCTGCTCTGCATGGCTGAAGTAGGCTGTGGTGACGGTCATTCTGCAGGGCAGGGTGAGACAGACGAGAAAATGACAGGTGACACACCAGGGAAAAGTGACATACAGCCCCAGGCAAAACCTTCATTAAGAAGCCACCAACAACTAATAAACATTAGCAACCCATTTAACAGGAGATTCTAGGCCTGCCTATGGAAGCGTATTGCATTCGTTTGAAGAAAAAGAAAAAAAAAAAAAAACACGTTGCTTTTCCGAATTAATGAGATAACTATCCTGTTTTTACGAGTAAAGTTTTCCTGTAAAACAAAACCTAATCATATAGCAAGCCTGCTTCGGGGCTGATGCAAAAAGGGCAAGATCGATGCATGCTCTGTGTAGTTTAATCTGCTTTTATTTCTTTTATCAGTTTGTCAACTTTGCTCAGGCACCTCAGGACTTTGGGTTTGTTTAGGTGTAAAGCCCATTCCGACCGGCTTGGCATTGCAGTGTTTCTCCTGGATCGGTTGTTCAGAACAGTATGGCACGCTTCACGGATATAAGCTGATGCATCTGAAACGCATTCAGACCGGCTTTGTTGTGAATCAAGACCATGTCAGACAACTGCTGCAAAAACTGGATCCTCATGGAGTGCATGGAGTCCACCTGAAGTCTTTAGCGATTAGCTGCTCTAGCTGGCTACGAATTTAAACACAACGACATCCCCATTCTTTAAATATCTTCCACATTACTGCCATGACATAACATTAGGTCTGCATCACAGAACAACATAAGATATAGAATAAATAAATTAGCAGTTCACACACCTCTAGCTAGAGTTAAGATATTTTGAGACTTAAATTTGCCTGGAAGCCAGGGTTCGATTGGGAAGATGCTGGCTAAGCTTGGTTAGCGTTAGCTAGCTGGCTGATATGATATAGACATGATGAGTAACGTTAACCTTAGCTAGCTTGTCAGTTATAGAATAGTGTACGACGTCAGCCAGGTTACCTTGGAAACTAAATATTGGCTAGGGTATGCTATGCGGAGTTAATGCAAACTATACTGTACATATTGTATGAAAGCGTTTATAATGCTAACGTTACCTTTCCAGTGAGCACAACAGCAGGGACAGGAAAAAAATCATTTTTTTTCCTTCAGATGAATGCAATACACTTCCATACCTGCCCCTAGTACTTTGGAAAAAAACACTTTTACAGTGGTGCTTTGATAGTCTGTGTACCCTTCAGAATTTTCCATATTCCTGCATAAATGACTTAAAACATCCGATTTTCACACAAGTCCTAAAAGTAGGTAAAGAGAACACAACTGAACAAATGTGGAAAAATATAGTTGGTCATTTATGTATTGAGGAAAACGATCCAATGTCACAAAACTGAGTGGCAAAAGTACGTGACCCTTTGCTTTTAGTATTTGGTGTGACCTTCTGCAGCAGTAACTGCAACTAAACGTTTGCGGTAGGTCTTGATCAGTCCTGCACATCAGCTTGGAGGAATTTTAACCCATTCCTCCATACAGAATTGCCTCAACTCAGGGATGTTGCTGGACTCTCAAATGAACTGCAGATTTCAGGTCCTTCCACAACATTTCTATTAGGTTAAGGTCAGGACTTTGACTTGGCCATTCCAAAACCTTTATTTTATTCTTTTTTAGCCACTCTTTGGTAGAATAACTTGTGTGCTTAGAGTCATTGTCCTACTGCATGACCCAGTTTCTCTTGAGATGTAGTCCACGGACAGATATCCTGCCATTTTCCTTTAGAGTTTGCTGGTATAATTCAGAATTCATTGTCCTGTCCACAATGGCAAGCTGTCCTGGCCCAGATGCAGCAAAACAGGCCCAAAGCATGATACTACTGCCACCATGTTTCACAGATGGGATGAGGTTCTCATGCAGTGTTTTCCTTTCTCCAAACATAATGCTTCTCATTTGAACCAAAAAATTCTATTTTGGTCTCATCTGTCCATGAAACATCACCCCATTAGCTTTCAGGCTTGTCCACATGCTCTTCAGCAAACTGTAGATGGGAAGCAGTGTCTTTTTGGAAAGCAGTGGCTTTCTCCTTGCAACCCTGCCATGCACACCTCTGTTCAGTGTTCTCACATTAACCAATGTGAGAAAGGCTTTTAGTTGCTTAGAAGTTACCCTTGGTTCTTTTGTGACCTTGCGGACGATCACACGCTGTGCCCTTGGAGTGATCTTTGATGGTCAACCACTCCTGGGGCGAGTAACAATAGTCTGAAACTTCCTCAATTTGTACACAATGTGTCTGACTGTGGATTAGTGCAGTCCAAACTCTTTAGAGATTGTTTTGTAGCCTTTCCCAGAACAATGAGCATCAACCATACTTTTTCCCCGAGGTCCTCTGAAATGTCCTTTGTCCGTGGCATGATACACTGATACTGTACAAATGTGTTTGAAGGTGAAGCCCTTGATAGAAGCCTGTTCTATTAATATAAACAGGGTGCCCATTCACACCTGATTGTCATCACACTGATTGACAAAACCTGACTCTAATCTCACCTTCAAGTTACCTGCTAGGTTCACATACTTTTGCCACTCACAGTTTTGTGACATTGGATCATTTTCCTCAATAAATAACCAGATATGACATTTTGTCTCACTTGTTCAACTGTGTTCTCCGCCACTTTTAGGACTTGTGTGAAAATCTGAGGTTATAAATCATGTTTATGCAGGAATATGGAAAATTATGAAGGGTTCACTAACTTTCAAGCACCACTGCAGTTAACACATTCAATAATTTTGAAGTCGTGAAAAAGGATAAATGTAAAGTATCACACAAACAAAATGTGTAATATATGAAAAATCTAATACTAAATATTTCAGAAGATTGTGTCCAGACAACACCCAGAGTGACTTACTGCATCACCACCACGATGTTGTGCACTTTGATGGTCTGCAGGGTGCAGTAATCACTGAAAGATCAAATGAACAAACAGAAACAGCCGTCACACATCCAGCTCTTCCTGAAACGCACACGAGACACAGGGCGGCGCACGTGTGGGGGGTACTCACTACATGTAGTTCATTTCTTCTGAGATAACGGTGGGGACTGTAAAATCAATCTGGAAATCAGAGGAGACAAAGATGCTCTTGAGTTTGCACAACTGTGCAGCAACTGACTGAGCTTAAAGACAAAAATGCGAGGAATGGACAAACAGCACATATCAAGGAAGGGAAAAAAAAAAAAAAAAAAAAAAAGGTTCGTGCCACAACAGTTTATCGGTTAACCCGTTTTCAGTGACGATCACCCATTTATTAGCTGATAACTGCCCACAGAATTGCAGGAATCAAAGCGGCAGTAACAGCCTCAGATAAGAACAGGTTGGCTGAGTGGAGCAACACTGAAATTTGACCCCTCGAATCAGCCCGATCCTCTCTGTGAGCCAGTAACAACAATGGCAGGAGTATAGACCTACACCTAAAAGACCGATAAAAACCCATGCACAAAAAACATGGCCTGAACCTGAAAACCTTAAAAAAAATAGAAGCAAAAATGTCAAACTACACGACTGCTGGACAGGTCAAGGCTGGGATCTAAGACACAGAAACATGCATGTGGGGCTAAGATCTGCAAACAGACAGATTTCCATTCAGGGTCTTCATGACTACAGACTGCTGAGAAGCTCCCCAGAAGCAGCTTATCGTGAAGGAAAGGGGATCCGCGGTACAACGTTCCCAGACAAGCGACGTAGTTACAGGAGCAAGCGGCGCATAACTGCGACTCGCGGGCCTTCACGCGGCTATGCACCGCAGAACCGAGGGGCTGGTGCATACCTGCCGCTTGTCCAGGGGCCTGATGTAGGTGACGTTGCTCAAGCGGGACTTCCCTATCACCGTCTTGGAGCACTGGACTTGTGCCGTGATGTTGGCCACCTCCACGGAGTAGTAGTTATTATTAGTGATGTTCAGGGTGTTCTGGAAGCAAGGGAGCAGAACGGGAGGTGCCTGATCAAGTCTGACTGACTAAAAGCTCACTGAAGATCACATTGAAAGATCACAAGCTCACTTTGGGGTAAAACTTGGAAATCACCTAGGTTAACAGTGAGATCCCACTTAAACTACAGATTTGGTAGATCTGCAGCCATAGGACCTATACATAACATAAAGCCTGCTTGGGGGGGGGGGGCAAAAAAGGACCACTTTTAGAGACAGTGCAAGCTCCAAAAGGTACTGCCACAAAATAAACTGCTCCTCTACTTTTTCACAATAGAACAGTTTTTCCAGACCTCGGATCCTTCACCACTCTACAGTTTGTGTATTTCGAGAGTAAAAACGAGAGTAGGATCAGCAGCTTACCGTTATGTTGAGATAGACGATTCTTTCATTGTGGTTGTAGGCGACATACACAGACTTCACCCCGACATAGGCCACGTCAATGGAGCGAGGGAACAGGAAGAAGAGGGCCAGCCCGGACAGAAGCAGGCACACGATCACAGAGACGGTGACATACAGCTTCCTGTGGGATGGCAGAGGTGCGCCTCAGCGGAGACGGGACGGGCAGAGGTGTACGGAAAGCCTGCTGCCGATTCACACGGTCATCTGACTCAACACCACAGTTAACATCTTTGCGGATCAAGAAGTACAGAAGAACATCGATGATCTGAACTAATGGGGACCAAGGTTTAAATGAACGGAAACAGATCCTTTATGAGATGGGAATAATGCTTCGGCATAACAACCAGGGCACTTCAGGTAAATTACATCATTGATATATTTTTGGGAAGGGTCAAGTGGTTTGGAAGATTGACATTAGGATATTTCTGCAACACCAGGCATCTGAGAAGACGTGTAGAGCCTACCTAAACGAGACCATTAGCCGCACCATTCACACAGTTAAACACATTCCCCCATGTAGCAGTTTCATTTACTTCCCTCTTAATGACTACATCCTTACTGGTGTGAACTGTAACACCCTAAACTGGGCTTGATATGCACCCAGTGCTGCTGGCTTGGACGTTTCTAGTGATGTCACCATGACGTGTGGTAAACTGCTGACTCCCACATAACTGAGGACTCAATTAAACACCAGGTGACACGATGGTCTGTTTGAAGATCTGGTACACTGGCGGGTCACGTTGCTAATTAATAAGTAGTTCTCGTGAAAAAAAGAGGCGTCAGGAGAACCGAATCCTGGACAGCTACAGAACTTACGTCCTTCGAGGGCGCAACCTCTGGTCGCTGTATGGAATCAATGCAACAAGCTGATTCTCTTGGCCTGTGTTGAGAAAGGCAGCATCTTATTGGCATTATAGGTAAACCAACTGACATCATGCAATGTCTGTGAAACAAAACTGACAACCTACTTCACTAATATTTAAATTATAATTAAAAAGGAGGTCAACATTTTTTTTCTCAATCAATTTTGTGTAAATACTGCTTCATTTTTATTCACATCTTTACATATCTTTAATGATTGTAATTAACACCTGGAATTAATGCTGCCTGAAGCAAGCAAAGCCGTGTTTCTTTCCTGTTCTGTCAGGTGAAAGCCCAGTCGTACCTCGCGGGATCCTGCCCGTGCCCTGACACGTGGGACACGTGATACTGTCCCGGCCAGTGAACTCCATGTATGGGAAGTGGGACATGTCTCCATCCTTGGCATCCTCACTGTGGGAGTCGGATGACTCCGACGCCGCCGTCAGGCTCTCACAGGCCTCGCCATTCTTCTTCGTTAGGCGGGAAAGCGGCTTCCCCATGATGATGGCTGCTGGGCAGAGGGATATGGGTGGTAGAGAGGCGGGCTCTGTATTAGGGAGAGACCAATGTGCTTCTGAGTGGGCCGGACCATGAAATCCCTAGCGTTCCCTTTAGTAAATGACCTTCCACCACACCACTTTCCTAAACCTTCTGCTCTCTCTCATCAGGCTTATGTCAGCAGCATGTCCTTCATCCCTGGCCATCATGATGTGATGGTCCACTGGGAATCTGCCACGTTGGTCTTGTTCAACACCATGCAGGCATACAGCAAACATGCACTCTTCTTGGTCGACCCGGAAACGTTAGACGCTTTTGTCCAAAGAGACATACCGGGAGCCAAACGCAACACGAGAACATGGCAGTTAAGGAGGCAACTTAGGCAAGGAATGCTGAAGGCTAGTGGCCACTAACTGTCCCAAATGTGGGTCTCAGTCCGATCCCCCCTCAGGGCGGCTGAAAGCCAGCAGTGGGGAGAAAACGAAAAGCTAAATGAGCTGCTTTTGTTCTCTCTGGCCACGACCAGAGACAGCCCTGACTGACACATCTATACCACACAAGCAGAGAGAAGCACTTTCTCCTGAACTAGTGAACACAACCCCAGCAGCACAGCCTCTTTCGTACGTTCCCCTGAATTCTGTAAATAAGACTCACCCCTCCAGGGGTAGTTGCCTGTACTTCCGTCTTCCGTGCATCCTTGTCCACCGCACCACTAATGACATTATCTATATATTACTGTCAACAGTCGACTATAATAGCTGGTTCTTCATCCTAACCCTCATCAAATTACTGCAAGCAGCTGTAACTTCCTGCTGCCTGGACAACCTTCCTGCAACCTCACTGGCCGTCTGACTATGATCCCACCCACTCCTCACTGCCTCACAGTCACAGCCCATGCCGATGCTTTTGTAATGAAACCACTAAAAGAGGCACCTCAGAACTTACTATCATCGACTTCAATGAGAATTTGGCCACGTTGCAAGCGATTTTCTCATTAGCTCGGTTATGGTTGAGCGATTAAACGTTGCAAAGGCAGACTGCTGTGTCTGCACTGCATTCCTAGCTTAGTTGCCTATTGACACAGCATGAGATTAGTTTAGAAATTATATGGAACTATAAAGGTAATTTAAATACAACCTGTGCTACTATCTCACCAGGAGTCAGTTCTTAAATGTGGATAATTGCTGTATCCATCTTCAGTTTAGATCACATCCTGTATAAAATACATTGCATCTAAAACAAAGCTTACTATGACTCATAAAACAATCAGGGAAAATCTAACACAAATGCAGTACACCGCGAAATTCGTAAAAAGGGAGTACTAGACAGATAGACGCAGTAAAAATATAAACTTCACTTTTGTAAATATGGCAGAGTTTACAGATGAAACGACGGTATTTAATCTATACTATTTTATTTTTTTTTGCCATCACAATTTGTGTTGATGGACGTCTGAACCAGGCCCAGCCAAAATCGATATTCGTAAGCTTCGTGACATTTTCATGCTCGACGTCCGACCTACTTGGCTACTCTTCATATTTGACTGGTGGATCTTATCAGTAAAAACCTGTTTGGCTGCATAAGTTAGTAAACAAACTACACCCACATGGGTGCATGTATGCATACATGAGATTACTACACTAATACTGGTGCACATTTAAACTAGATGCACCCAGATAACCACCTAACAATCTGTCACCAGAGCGTCCAGACAGAGGTGGACGGGAAGACCCTTCAGTCACCAGAGCGTCCAGATAGAGGTGGACGGGAAGACCCTTCAGTCCAGACAGAGGTGGACAAGAAGACCCTTCAGTCACCAGAGCATCCAGA
>JAACJT020000038.1:655337-666159 GCA_009936485.2 Gymnarchus niloticus
AGAGGTGGACAAGAAGACCCTTCAGTGCCAGCGACCCAAAAACGATACAGGTTCCTGGCCTAAATAACAGCTATTTCGCAAACCTGCACATTGTTGACAGCTACTTGTAAACATCCCGGGCAGATTGCTAAGCGAGTTAAAAGCACATCATCGCTGTCTTACCTTGTTATCTTTTTCGATCGCCCCACTCCGCAGCTGCTCGTTTATTTCTAGCGCACGCAGTTTACGTCGTGACTACGTCACTTCCGGTTTCCCTCGGGCGTTTCCCAGGATACACCGGCGCGCGAACGATGCCAGTGTGCAGAGGTGGAAATCGCAGTTTTTGAAAGTAAATCGATTCTGTTGAACTCGTTCAGTTAAATGGATCGTTCAGAGTATTTTATCGATTCGACATTTCCACTTTTGTACTTTTCCGTCCGGAGGTCCCATTTATGGTTGCTATAGTGATGGTAAAAACGGAACGTTTGAGGGATGAATCGACTGGAATGATTGTTTCTAAAAAAGATCTGATCCTTCGAAACTTCCCTCCACAGTGACATCTAGTGGCCAAACGCCTGTGTTATTATCGAAAAACTAATTAAAGTGCAGTGAAAACATTGTCTTGGGTTTGATATCTAATTTTTTATTTAGCAATTGTCCATATATTTCAGGATATATTGTCATATATTTTATATCTTTATTGATGTTATGTCTATAAACGGGTATTTCATTATGATCAGTCTATTTGAGGGGGTGCCTATGTACAGACTGGGAAATTACGTGTTAATTTTTTTAAGAAAAACAATTTATTAGACTGTGCTAGGAATGAGACAGTTCTGTTTTACACAAAATTTCTCCTGCCTTGAAGAAAATTCTCTCAGAAGGCACAGAGGTTGCTGGAGTGGACAGATATGTCTTTGTCAGCTGGAACAAATGAGGGAATATGGCAGACTGTCTGGTCTAGTATTCTAGAAGTCATCTTTTCTGGGCAGATATGGGGCAGAGAGATATCGTTGAACCTCAACAGTGGCGTCAGCAGAGATACTCTGTCCCTGGCTTGCTTTGCCCATTCTCCTGTTCAAAGTTGTCCCAGAGACTGTCTTCATTATGTTCGCTGGTCTACAGTTTGGTAGCTATGACACTGATTGAACACAAGAACTTGCTAATGTCTTCACAGCTTTGGCTGCATTCTCTGGACATCCAAAAGCCAAAACTTTAAACCCGGGATCTCAGAGTTGCCACTGCAAGGACCCTGACATCACATTGTTCCCTCAAGTTCCCCTGGAGATGATTGCATCACTGTAATGCAGCTGGGCATGTTAACCTTTTACATTAATCTTGAACTTTATGATGTAGCTGTTTGACTAGGGGGATGATTTTTGAAGCAGAAACTCTCTTTTCTGATGACAGTTCCACAGCTGCTTGATTGAAGACAGCAAGAACCTATAGGCATTCACTCACCGTTTCTTGGTCTTAAGGGAATTAAGCTGGCGTTAACAAAGGCCAAAGCCGCCGCCACTGCTTCACGCTGCTCAGACAGACACTGAAGCATTAAAGAGGTGCTGTTCCATTTGGTCTCAGCCTCCTGGATAAGCTTCACTGCAGGTTTTCCCATCCATTCCTGGATGTCTGAGAGCATTTGTTTGGCAGTCGTAGTAGACCTAAAAAAGTCAACTATTTGTCGTGATTGTAGACAGATGGCATGCAGGACGGTGGTCTGCTCTATGGTCTTTATCACTACCAGATTCAGAGTATAAGCAACATAAGGGACATACCTGTAATTCGAAATTCAAATTTTATATGTCATATATACACAATCATACACAGTACGACTCACGGTGAAATGTTATTTATGACTACCCGTGACACAGAAGACAACAGTGGACTAATAAACCAAAAAATATAACAAACTGTGAGATTAAAAGGAAAGGAATTTGCATTAAGAGTTTAAAGATGTGTGCGTGGCATACAAAGACTGACGTAAAAAATGCACATAGGGAAATAAAAATAAAAATGTACACATTTATTCACACACACGCTGTACTTGTAAAACTTGTGCATGGGTATCATATTGGGTGCCTCGTCAGTAATAAGACACGTGATCTTTTGTGTCCCCCTTGTGTGTAGAACACTTTCAGCCTCTCATCCGCTCGGAACAGTACTGTATCCTTAGTGAAGGCAATGCAATTTATAGGCCTCTAGATAGTAATTTTCATATGTGTAATTTATAGTTCAACTGGGCAAACAAAAAGTGATATGGCCTAAAAAAAGAATGTAATGACTGACCTTGCAAGCCTGTACCGGATAAGCATTTAGAAGATGGATGGTTGACAAAAGTGAAATTTCACAGGCAGTGCAATAAATATTTAAGTACTCATAAATGATATTAGCAAAATTGTAATTCTTTCAGAAAAGTCGTGATAATTCATGGCAGTACCCTGCTGCATATTGAGTTCCTCTCCTATATGTCGTTATTTTGGTATAATAGTTAGGCAGCGTCTTATCTCAGTGGTCTACATGTGAGGACTACAGATTTCTCTGGCTATTTAACCTGAGGGTGTGCAAAATAGCACAGCCCCTATTCTGCAGTCTGTTCTCTGGGCCATCATCTTAGAGAATGTAGCTTAATTTGTATGTAATGTAATTCCACTGACCGAATATCCAGTCATTTTAGACCAGGCTTGCTATCAGCTTCAGTTTAAGTGTCTTTTAGGAGAAATTTAAGAGGTCAGTTTATACAGAGGTGTTTGTATTTTTTTTAATCAGTAAGGACTTCATATTCATGTACATTATTTTTTACTTTGCAGACAGATTAAAAAGGAAATGAATACATGTGAAAGCGACGAGCTTTCTCTTGTGGTCAGATATTCCTGGAGTCACAGCTGAGCACACAATCTTGTGTCATTACATCTAATTCCAGCTTTTCATACAGTTATAATAACAAAAATACCACAACAACAAATTTATTATTATTATTATTATTATTAGTAGTACTTAATTTTAATACATATTAATAATAAAATTAGAATTAGCACCTAAATGCATCCATGTGATTTACAAAAACATTAAAAGTCAAAGTAAAATGGTACAGTTGATTTTCAAAATGCGTGGACAGAATTGATCAAAACAAAACTACTTTGATTTCAGTCAGTGGACAGCCTTCTCTACAGTTTCTTATTAATATACATGTAGATACAACACATTTTGGGAATAACTATTTCCCAGAGCAGTTCACAATCACTGCCTTTCCCTCAACTGTGCTTCTTCTGTGATCTGAACAAACCATTATTGCCCCCACTCCAGTATCACACCTCCTTTTTTGAGGCTGCAGCCTTTCTGAAAGTGTAGCGTTCGTACTCATGTTTGCCTCAGTTAGCACACACGTTGTGGTAGCTTCCTATTTCCTTCTCTGCTCCTTGCCTTCCCCCAAAAGCCTTTTGTGTCATGTCACTCGTGTTCCTAAAATACACCCACTTTGGTTCACCTCAAACATGTTTAATTTTTTAGCAGATTCAAGAGTTACCCTTGAACGATCTCTCAGCTCTCTGCCTCCTCATTAATCTTGTTAATGGTTCGTTCCTTTTTCTTTCTCAGTCTTTGGCCAGCGGGGAATTGGGGGGAGGGGCATGGTGACTCTGGTTAGTGACAGTTGCCGCACACCTCAGGAGCTGATGGTTTGAGTCCCACCTCTGCTGTGCGTGTGTAGAGTATGCATGTTCTCCTTGTGTCTAGCGGGATTCCTCGAGGTACTCTGCTTTTCTTCTGTGGTCCAAAGACATGGGACTTAGACTGACTGGCATCTCTAAATTATCCACATTGCATGCGTATGTCCATGTGCCTCACAATGACTTGGCACCCTGTCCAGGGTGTACCCCAGCCTTGTGCCCTGCGATGGACTGGCATCTTGTCCAGGGTGTACCCCAGCCTTGTGCCCTGCGATGGACTGGCATCTTGTCCAGGGTGTACCCCAGCCTTGTGCCCTGCGATGGACTGGCATCTTGTCCAGGGTGTACCCCAGCCTTGTGCCCAAGCTGCCTGGAATGGGCTCCAGACCTCTCTGTCAACTTAACTCGAGTATATAGTTCAGAGCATGAACGGATGGATCTTTCTACAGAGTATTTGCTATGTATGAAACACTTGTCACCTAATATCAATTGTGATCTGAACTTTAGCTACTGTCTGTTAATAAAGAGAGCTTTTTTTTTTTAACTCTTTTTAAGTTACTACAATTATGTATGCCCTGTGTTGTAAACAGTGATTCACAGTGCAGGATGGTACAAGGACACTTCTACTGGCCAGTCCTAGCAGCACTGCTCCACCTTGTGGACACAGTGTCAAAATATCCAAGGGTCCCATAATGATTACAATCAGAGAAGTCTGGCTCAATGCAGATGACATCACAAGGTGTTTAGAATTGGACTGTAGAAGTATGTAGGAGACACAAAAGGTTAGGTGGATGGATGTCTTTATACATTTTTTGCTAGTATAGCTAGCAGGATTACGTTCAGAACATGCAAAATTAGCTGAACATAACACTACTACCAGAAGTACTACTAGTACTAATAATAACACCACGTTCTTTGTTTATGATTTTTAAATTTATTTTAATATTGAAATCAGGCCATGGTTAAACAGAAGGGATAAACTGGGAATTTGTTCCATTTCCTCAGCATGTTACATCATCTGTCTGCTTCACCTTGTTTACCATTTCCATTTCAAAGCCAGAAGTAGTTTGGACAAGTTATGATGCTTGCTGTCCCCGTGGAGTACTAAACACCAAAGTATAACCATTATAAAGGCACATTGAAGAAAGCATCCGAATGCATAATTTATCACAGACTAGTCTAATCTGGGACAGAGCTAAGAGTTAGGAGCAGGCAGTAGTGTTACTGTGTCTCTGTCCTGTGTAGTTCGTGACCGCAGCCAAAAAAAACTTAGCATTAGTATTAACAACTCCACCCATTGATCTGTTCATTTAGAGGGTACAGCAGGGGGTGCTCCGGGCAGTACCCCAGTCCATCGCAGAGCACACACTCACATTTAATCACACAGTGTGGGCAATTTAGAGAGACGCGTTCACAAAAATGCAGGGAATTCACCTTAACATGGGAAGAATGTACACACGTTACACACTGAGGGTCTTAATCTGTAGCTCTTATCAGGTTTATGTCTGGATTGCTTCGGAAGGAGAAATATCTTTTTTTTTATGCATTGTCTGTCTTCTCCAAATCATTAGCGAGCATGTTTTTCTCGCCTTCTTATTTTCCTTTTCACCACACAGTGGCGCTGTACTCAGCGTTTTAGATAATGGAATTCAGAGGATCATCAGTGCTGAGCACTTTCTGTTTGCAGCACTTCGGCAGATTCTGCCCTGGGCAACCCTGCGGAAATGAATACATTTTAGCTGGCTGTTTCTCCTATAGTGAAACCACGGCCTGATGAGACACACACATTGTATAATTTTCTCATAACAAATTCTTAAAAAAGATATGTCTTACAAAGTTTGACAAGCTGTTGCCAGTTGAAGAGTGTTGCCCATAACCTGGGGGGAGATGTGCAAATGTAAATTTCATACGTGCTGTACACTTTGACAAGAATGATATCAATTTGTAAAATTGAGCTTTCATGTATCCCGACTTTGGGTTTTATTTTTGCACGATCTAGCGTTGCTTCACGCCGCTGTCTAACGAGACGTTTCACTAATGGAACTAATGAGGCAGCAATGGCATATTTATACCGTGTTGGTGTCTCCGTTTGAGGCTTGTCTGCTGCGTGTTGTTTCGGAATCCACACAACCCTTATATGAACCGTTCCCCAACAAAGGGAGCGGGGGTGGCAGCAGTCACAAATGTATAAAAGCAAACCGTTCAGTTGTGCAGGGCATCTGCTCCTAAATATCTTGAGCATGCTAATTAGGGTGATTTCCCTCAAGGTGTGCATTTGGCTAAATTGGCTCTGGGGAAAACCATACACAGGGAATGCCTGGAAGATGCCCCCAAAGGCACGTTTAGAAAGCTGATGTGTAATTGCCCTACTGCATGGGGAGGGGGGGTCTAATGGGTGTGATAATAAGAACATGCATGCAAAGGTAAAGTGTTACTGTGCCACGTCGCCCCCTGCTGGTGGGCCTGCTCTCTGGTTTCTCTCTGAATGATGACCCGTTCATGAGTGTCGCATACTTATGGGCTTGGATCATGACAGTGGATGTTACATCACCATTCTTCTCTACATTCCGTTCATCACCCATGGGGCAGTTCTATTATTTTGTTTCTCTCCATCTTTGTTTTTTAACGAGCAACTGAATACTAGCAGCAGTTACTTTTAATTGGTTCAAAAAACGAGGTTGAGCTTTAATTAGAGGTTTCTTCGATCATTAAACAGCCATACCTGGAATGCTTTTTGTTATGAATATTATTATTAGTATGGGTAACAGAGGCAATGGTACCAAGATCATATTATGAATGAATATTAGAGACAAAGTTAGTAGTGAAAAAGCATGAAAATATGAAAAAGAAACCAGAATAAGCAAATAGCAGCAGCAATTATTAAATATTAGTAGAAGGTTTGAAGCTTTCATATATCTTATTGTCCATTTTTATTAACTTTGGGCCAAGCGTTGATTAATTAATAGCTTCTTGGTGGCTGTCATCTTGTCTTTATTGGAACTTTCGAAACAGAGAGAATGCTATTCTGCTTCCTGGGTGGCCTTTCTGTGTGTGTTTGAGTCTCCTGGCAGGGGGACATTCTCCGCTCACCTGTCTGTCCTCCATCCATTCATTCTCAAATCTCTCTTTTTTTTCCCAGTTGAGACTTGCAGTGTGTTTTTTGTGTGTGTGAGAGTGAGTGTATTGTACCAAATATTTCTGATTATTAAAAAAATCTATGGTAAATTAATGAAGATGGGTTTGTGCCTATGCTTACACCAAGAAATGTACACCAATTACTCTGCTATTCAGAATGAGTAACTCAATTAAAAAAAAAATATCTTGAGGAAAGAATTTTTCATCTCTGTCATTCCATTTGCAAAAGTTCTGGTCAAAAATACCTAAAATAACATGTATTCATATATTCAATTTATTTTTTTATATTTATTTTACAGCAGTATATACACACAGCTTTAGCAGAGATTGAAAATTTGAAAAGCTTAATTTAGAATGGATAACATTTCGTATAAGGCAACTAGATTAGTGAAATGTTGGCTTAAACTGTGTTAATTAAGGATTACATGTCTGGATAAAGGCCTAATTACACCTTGTGTAACAGAGAGACGTGTGAACCAGACATTGCATAAATGAACAGTTTAATGATCACATGATCCCTGTAATGCCACTGTCCAACCAAGCACTTTCTTTCCCTGAGTTCCCTTTTAAGATCCAAGTCATTGCTTTCTCTGGGCAGTTGCCCTGTCCATCATGTAAAAATCAGGCAATGGCCTTGTGGGTCGGGAACTAGGATGGTGGTTCATGGTGGCAAACGCAGAGGGTGGGACACAAAATCATGGGTCTAACTTGAGGAAGTGTGACAGAAGGAAAATCTTCAGCCTGATCTGCTGGGCAAAGATCTATTAGATAAGAGGGCAAATTGTTAGACTCAGAGCTATGTTACCTATTTGCTATGTGCAGGAATTTACTTGTGCAGTCAAAGGCATGTTAGTGTCTGTAAAAGGTAGAAAATCAGTATTTTAAGCTAATGGCTATGCACTTATTTTAATTATCTCCTTAATTGACTGAAATGTCTAGCTGTGATTAAAAATTAAATTGCTTTACCCAGTTGCAATGCAGGAGGGGGAGATGGAAAGTTTACGTGATATTTATAATTGCAGGCAACCTACAAAAGCAGCAGAAAGTAACCTTTTGGAATTTCATAAATATGAATGCACCCACTCTAAGCACTGGTTTAACTCTCTGTAGTAACTCCTTAAACAGGCTGCTGACAGACCGCCAATCGCCAGCAATTCCAGTCACATTTACCTAAGCTGAGTAAACCAAATTCAAATGTATGTGATGATAAAGGAGTCCTGGTAGAGTGAACTGCAGATGAAAGCGTAAATCACAAGCGTCAGCAGCAGTAACCCTAACCCCCGTTGTCCATCCATCTACTAAACCACTTATCTGTTAGGGTCACGGGGAAGCTGGAGCTGATCCCAGCTGACTTTGGGCAAAAGGCAGGGTACACCCTGGGCAGGTTGCCAATCCACCGCAGGACCAACACCCCATACACAGTCATACCTATGGGCAATTTAGAGTAGCTAATTGGCCGATCCTGCATGTCTTTGGAATGTGGAAAGAAGCTGGAATACCTGGAGGAAACCTACACATGCACAGGGAGAACATGCAAACTCCACACAGAAAGGCCCCTGTCACCAGACAAGGACTGAACCTGGAGCCTTCTTGCTTTAAGGGAGATGTACTAACCACTCAGCCACTGTGCCATCCAACCCAGGTTGTCCTCTGTGTTTTCTGCATTGCAAACCTGCACTAGATAAGCAGTAATTGAAAAGGGATGTGCGGATAGATCGTGTTTACCAAAGAATTTCAAAATGCTTACAGGATACAGCAGCAGCTCCTCAATACACATCCTCCCAGTCATGCTCTCTTCTCCTTACACACATTGGTTTCATGGTTAGCTAGCCATTTGGTTGTACTGAAGAGCCAAATATCCTATAGATTTCAAACTGTGTGAGTTTGCAAAGACAGGGCCAATGTGTCTGTTTATCTAAAGGACTTAGCTGGAATGGGTCGGGAGTCCAATTTGGCAGGAACTCACTGTTTACCTTATAAACTCTTCACAGTCATTGTGAATCTTGGGCATGTGACATGTAATCTTGATTTGGTGATGTCTGGAAGGCCTGGGCTCAGTTTGTGTGTAGTCTGCCATTTCTTATGGTAGGGATTTCCCCCTGGATGTTTAAGACATCTGATTGGCTGAGTACAGAGGTCACGACCTCAGATATGTCTGAGGCTGGTTGTGATTACAGGAGCTCTGATGAATAGGGGGAGGGGTGCAGTCAAGTGACACATCAGGACAGAGCTTAATTATGATCTTATTCAGGCATCCTAACCCCCCCCATAATATCCCTTTAACTTAATCAAATGGTGAGTTCTGGGATCCAGAAATGCTATGCAAGCTTTTCTCTCCGCAACACTGGAGGGTGCCTGGAGGAAAGGGATATTTCCTATCCACACTTAGAAGGTCATAAGAATCGTGGCAAGTACAGGTAAAGCTGGAGCCACTGGGGCAGCGCTAGAGGCCCTCTGTGTACTCATAATTACCCACAACTACTGCATGAGACCACAACTGCAATGGCCTTCCTAGAAAGGATTCAGCACCTTGGAGAGCATCCCGCTCATAACAGGGAGAAAGGAAGGGAAGGATGGAGGAAGAGATGGAGGGGCAGAGAGTGGAGGACAGAGAGATAGAGAAATGAACAGCAAAGGAAGAGATTGTGGAAAACAGAGAGATGCAGAATCAGATGGTGAAGCTCAGAGTGGGAGACAGAGAGATGGAGAACATTTTGGGGAAAAAGACTAGAACAAAGAAAACTTAGTTTCTCTCAGCACTAAGCAACAAATACATACATGTAAGATTATATGTCATCTCTGTCAGGGGAAAGCAGAGATGGATACTGAAGAAATCTGGCCTCACTGAACGGGGCCTTTCTGCATGGACAGGCAGACACAGAAGGACCTGGATGCACAGAGAAGACACACAGTTTGGTTAACAGTGAATTCATACAAATGAATATGAAAAGATGAGGATAGAGATGAATCAAAATGCGATGGGGGTCCAGTGATCAAAAAGGTGAAAATATATCCATCCATCCATCCATCCATCCATCCATCCATCCATCCATCCATTTTCTGCTGCTTTTCAGGGTCTGAGTTGCGGGTGGAGCAGTCTAAGCAGAGATGGCCAGACCACCCTATCCCCAACCAAAATATTTAGTGTAAAATTCCAAAACTCTGCCTTTTCAGAAAATCAGCAGTACCAATAATAGACACGCAGGTAACCAGAATAGATGCCCACTTCTGTTAAGTTCTTAAAAATACATGCATCAGTTCACTTTCTTATCACTCCAGTTTTGTTTTTTATTGTAGCCTGTACTGGATAAGCAATTATGCCATGTCTGCTTATCCAGTACAGGCTCACGGTGACCCTCAGAGGAAGAGCGAAGCAGAAGTCAGGAGACACCTCCAGTGTAATTATTTTGATGAATTGTTTTAAAACAGTGTAAGAATTACTTTCTTGGAAATGAACAAAAAGACTCAACAAAAACAAAAGACGGGTTTTCAGAATCAGCTCAAGGGAAACAGGCAAGGATCTTGGAAAAGGACTGTAGTGGGGGTCTGGGTGTGGCAACAAAGCAGAGGGAAGTCAATGAAAAGACCTGTCACCTGACATGGCGCCACCCCCAGCTGCCGAAGCCCCTCCCCCCTTACATACTTGTATTAAAATGCTTCAGCGATCCTGCTTTTATGTCAGCCAACCGAAGCTCGACGACACTGAAAGAAAGGGAAGGGGGAAGAACAACAATGGGAATAAACGGGGAGGAGGAGAGGAGAAGGAGCAGAGAAAGAGAGATCGGGAGACAGGGAGCGAGTGAGAAAGAGGAAGCTGGGGGAATGGGCCTGACATTGCTGAGGCAGCAGTTGTCTCTCCCCTTCAAAGGCATGAAACACGACAGCTGCTCTGACAGCAGGGATGGGGTCTCAGAAGCAGCGGGGCGTGTGTGTGTGTGTGTCTGTGCGTGTGTGTGTCTGTACACTCATTCTGACTTTGAAATATTCTAACATTCCCTTTGTTATGCCATCAACCCCCCCCCCCCCCCCCACCCCCCCCCCCC
>JAACJT020000038.1:666169-677687 GCA_009936485.2 Gymnarchus niloticus
GCGCGGGGGGGGGGGGGTGGGGGTTTCTGGGGTGTTGTGTGTCTTCCCCCTCTTCCTGACTTTGAAATTTTTTCACCTCCCCTTTTTTTTGCCCCCCCCCCCCCCCCCCCCCCACCCCCCAACGCCTGCAGGAATCGTAGTGCCAGTCACTTCCAGCAAGAGGTTAACAAACGAAAGACGCGGTATCACTTCGTCATGTGGTGATGGGGACAGGTCGCCGTAGTTACGTTGAGTGACGGGCCTCCAGATGTCGGAGCCGTGTGTTTTTTGTTCCCTTCCCCTGGGGTCCTTTGTAATGAAGGAAACAGAAGGGGTCAAAACAACGGTGACAGAGAGAGCGACGCCGTGTGTCAAATCGCCACTAAGCCAAGATGGTTCCTGTTCTGCTACATGGACAGCACACATCTGTACAGACACATGGAAATGCTTTTCATTTGTTTGGTAAATACCAACACACACCTGTCCCAATGTAAATTTACAATGTGAATACAAGAAGTACCCAATATATTTATAATATTATTTTGGTATTTACCATATATTGAGATGTCCTATGGGCCAAGTGTACAGAAATGAATACTGTGTGACTGTGTGTGATCTCCTGTAATTGTGGTCTAATATAATGCTCTGAAGAAGGTGGAGGTCATCTCATTTTAAGATGACCTCCATTAATCAGTAGTGTCATGTGTCTGCGTGCTCTCTAGCAGCAAATTAGTTTAACAGGCAAACAATTCATTTTCATATCAAACATCTAATTTGATAGGAAATTCTGTACAATTAATACAGAATATTTCCCTTTTATTTTTAAAAGCTCAATTTCTATCAGAGGACTGTAAAAGCCTTCGTTTTAGTGCTGTGGTGCAGAAATTTGATGAATATGAAGTAATCTGATTATGGTAGCACCTAGCTGTGGATGGGACTGAATAATGAAAAAATGGGGAAGATTTCTCTACAATCAGCTGGAAACAGATGTTGGGCTGCTTTTGTCACGTTTAATTGTGTCGGTGTCTAGATAAAGACAGAGGCGTAAGTAGATCAGTCATCCCTTGGCCCCTTGGAGCGAAATCACAGGCCGCTGAAATACTGCTTTCATCAACTGTGGATTTTTTAAGGTTCGGTCTGGCCGCGTGGCTGCGTAACCTCGCCATGAGCTGGCTTTCAGACCTTGTGGAAGTACAGCCACTTCTACAAGACTTTTCTCACCACAGACCTCCCAACCTGTGCAGGCAGATTGATCGCTTTTAGCCAAACAAGAGACAAATCACATTAATGGGCAAGCATCAAGATGGGGCCTCCAGATCAATCAGGACATGAAGCTGTGTCCTTTTTCACACAAAGCTGCATCTCTCTGCTCCTCTGGATCCCAAGGCTCATCCAGAAAGACCCTCGCTTAGGTTTTTTATCTGGAGGCATGCTTCTTCCACCCAGCAAGTTTGCAGGTGATGGCCACAGGCTTCCGTGATTCCAGTAGGAGGAAGAGGATGACTGGAGCAAGGAGTTCTGTTTCAGCAAACCTTGCACATGCCATGAAGGGTCACCAGGAGGCGCTCCATCAGGAGCAACTAAATGTGTAACCTGAAGGGTGTAGATTCAAATCTCAAGGTGGGGGAAGTTGGGACAAGGGTGGTAAGTGCGGAGCAGCTGTAGCAAGCATACAGCTACATATTGTATGTTGCAGGATATGTGACTATTTTTGAATGGAGGTAAAATGAAACATGCAATGCTGTATCGTAATGCTACTCGTAGAATAAAGGAATTGCATGTAGGGAAGGCCAACTGATCTCCCCCCCCAACTATATATGCTTAAATGTACACAGCATCTCCTCTGTGGTGCATAGAATTCCCCAGAATATGGGATTCCTCCTGCTGACAAAATGAAACGCAATGGGATGGTATTTGGTGTATCGGAACTGACCATTACCTGACTTTAGTCTTGGTCCATTTGCTCTCACAATCATGCTCGTAAATTGCTCTGGAGAAATGTTGTCTGTGATGTCACACAGGTGCATTAAGGAATGCGAATGTATGCTAAAACCCTGATGTGTCGTGTTATTTACCTGGGACTGATCGCTCCGTAAGCCAGCCTTCAGCAGGCTAGACATCATTGATGTGGCAGGTCTCACACCCTGTATGTCATGCCATGGCGTCTGCCCTCATAATATCTCTAATACAATGGAAT
This sequence comes from Gymnarchus niloticus, assembly GCA_009936485.2. Lineage (NCBI taxonomy): Eukaryota > Metazoa > Chordata > Actinopteri > Osteoglossiformes > Gymnarchidae > Gymnarchus > Gymnarchus niloticus. The sequence goes on from JAACJT020000038.1 coordinate 668,346, forward strand.
TATTCCATTCTTGATGGAGAACGTTCTTTTTCTGATTGTGCAGTTTTCTTTCTGACCATTGTATGGTGTAGCTTCCCACATGCGATTTGATAATTGATGCTCAATCCTAAGTTCCATCCATCCACCACCGATCCAACATCCCCAACCGTGGTGAGCCTGGAGCCTAACCCAGGAGCAGATGGTGCACCCTGGATCGGGTGCCAGCCCATCACAGGGCACACACAGGATCATACATTATGAGCAATTTAGAAATGCCAATTCAATATGCCAAATCACCCAGCCACATGTTTCTGGACTGCGTGCGGAAAACCATGCAAACACGGGAAAAACACGCAAAAATCCACGTGTAAGGACAGGAGCAGAACTCACAACCCTGTACATGTGAGATTCTAAGCTCAGGTCACTCGATTCCCATTCCAAAAAAAAAAAACCCAATGATTTATTTGAAAAATACAAAAACAGCAAACATGTCACCATGACAAATGAAGACATTGCAGTCAGCTTGTTACAGTGTAAAAGGTGTCAGCTGATTGAGCACCCGTTGTCCCCAGTGACCACTCCATAGTTACTGTAAGACGGCCATTTCTTGTATCACCTTGGTGAGAACCCAAAAGCACGATGACCGTGTGTCATTTTTCTCCCCTCAGCCAGTATGGCCCCCTTCTGTCCCGTGAATGCTTACATCCACACAACACGCAAAACAAGGCAGCCGTGTCTTCCCTGGCAACCAGCCTCTTCAGTATCAATTACCCAGGGGCACAAGAGCCAGCAGATTTCAGTGCCGTTAGTCTGAGCGGGGAAGTTCCACATCTGCCTCTCTAGGCGAGTAGTGCGATAATTTCTCGCACACAGACTGCGTTTCGTGCTGCTTCCTGCCAGACAGATAGACGTGGCCCATTTCGCTGAGCGGAGTGTTTAATCAATTTCACGATATGACACTTGAGAGATCAAAAGAGTCACGGTGAGGATTTTCTCTCTGCGGACAGGCTGTCATATTCCTAGGTGCTGCTGATCGCCATTTTAAAGCTTCCTAGAACTCTTTCATACAACATGTGCTGCTTTGGTGGCTTTCTGGAGGTGCCCTAGATACAGACAGGCACCAATTTACCATCTACTCTGCCAGAGTCTTTCCTGGATGTGTATTTTTTTAAGTATTATGAATACAGCAGCGATGAAAAATTAATCTAAAAGATTGATGTGGTTTTTACCACAAGTCTCCTCATATTAATAATGCAAATTAGTCTGCTGTTGTTTTTGTTTTTCAATTCAATGTTTGGATTGGTAATTTCAGGGTTGTCAATACCAGCCCAGAGGTTTAATTTACTCATCCACAAAGCATGCCCTGCCGGACCTGTGTTATAAAGCAGTGTCTGAGGAGAGATCGGGTTCTGTGGAATAATGAAGCGTGTCTTTGACTATGAGTCCGTCACTGCATTTTTCTTTCGTATTTATGAATGAGTTTCACCTGCGTTCTGGTATTTCAGTAATCAGACTGGAGAAAATCTGTCCATCTCCCTCCATTCCGATTGTACTCAGACACAACAGACTCACCTACATCCCCCCCGACTCACCCACCCCCAACTGCGCCACTGAAATTGTTCTGGCACGCCTGTGAGTCTACCCGCTTCTCCGAGAGCCGTTTCTCTCAACAGACGGTCTCCAGATGGGTGCGGGACTGCACGGACCGAGACGGTCTTCGGGCCAACAGAGACCCATATGTCCCAGCCGGTGTCTGCAACTCTTGCTGGAATGGAACAGGCCAGAACCAGACAGAGTGGCTGGCTGCCCAGCGTTTGGTGTCTCTAGTATCTGGGAAGAAATGCCATCCCTGTGATCCCACTGGCAGGGGGTGGGAGAGGACCACATAAGCCGACAGGAGACATCGAAGAGGGCGTTAATGGCTGGTCAGCGTTTCAATTAGATGGATGTCTTCAGATCATAATTGAGAGATGAGTCCCTGTCTGTGAATTGAGTCACATTTGTCTTTCTGAGCCCAGAGCCCATCCTATTTTGAGTCTAGAAGACACTTTTAGAAGAAATGGTATTTAGATGTGTTCTGAGGAGGCTTTCAGGAGAATTTTTCAGAAAATGTTTTTACAATAAACGTTCAGGAGAAGTGTTAGAATGAGGGTAAAACAATTTGGACAAAACCATTCTACCAGGACAGACATATTATGTCATGACCAAAAACAGCAATGCAGACCAAATCCATAGATGACCGGAGTAAACATATACGAAATTCCTAAGAATTCTACTGGATTGATTTGGTTACATGTATGTGTTCGCCTGTGTGCTCTGGAATTCTGGGTGTGCTTGGTTCCGCGGTTTCAGGAAGCACAGTACCAAAAGCCCCATAATAAATGAGTGTTGGGGTCTTGGATCAAAGGGACCACTCTGTGGAATGGGGTTATGGGAATGAGAGTTAGAGCTCCGGGTTCGAGTGCTACAGCACACGGTTTACTTGAGAACCGGTTTGTTCTGAGGCCTTTTGTGGAAGCTTGTAATCCATCAAAACACAAGGAAATAATGTCTCTTGGGTTAAAATCTACATGTACTGCTGTATACTACAGTATTGTCTTGTGAAGCTGTGATTAAATACAGGGCCATGCACATTGCAGGAACCGACAGACTGAATTGCTTTATTATAAATATACGTGCAAGGTGCTTATGAAGGCATTGCCATTTTAATATATCTATGAATAATTTCATGTTCTTCTGGGCAGTGTTAGTATTATTGGCGAAATGTAATCATTTCTTCTGTAATAAACTGCCTATGTCCTTACAGTTTATCAAGTACAACCTAACATGCTAGTTGCATTGTGTGTGTTTATCTATACTTCAAGGTGTGTTTAGTTGAGCTGTTTGTTTTGGGTGCTTTCACTTAAATTGCCCCTTCTGCTTGTGTTGTATGTGTTTGCACTGTGCGTGCTTAGCTAAGCATCCTGTTTTGTGTTCCGTCAAACCACACAATTCGAATAGCATTGCGGTGGGCAAAAAGACCAACGGGTAGAAAATGGCGCCTTTCTTAGCGGTGTTCCTGTCAGAATCGCGTACGCACGCAGTTGTTGCTCTTTCTGATTAAAAGACAGCGGGAGGCTTTACTCTGAAGTTCACGGTCACCCTAGGGAAGATGCTCTCTGGCACAAAGGACCCAGTTCAAAGCATTAATGTGGCTCGTTAAGACAGTCTACAATTGGCACACTCTGCTTGACTGCTTCTGGGGATGTGCCACCCCACCGTGTCCTTCTTTGGTGTGTTGTTATTCCTTGTTTTTCTTATTTTTTTTCCCATTATCCTTAAATTTTGCACGCACATTCTCTTTGTGTGTCTGTGTGAGCTTGCTTATGTGTATTTTATTGCATTTCAGGAGGGAGTGGAGGGTTGAAATCAGAAGAAAACAAAGAAAAACTGTTAAGAGTAATTTCTTTAGCGATGTGCCGTGATATGAGTGAAGTAGTACAGTAAACATGGATGGGATGCAGACGAAGGCTCACATTTGACATGAAATTCAAATGAAGTCAGTGATATTTCATTGTATGGTTTCATTGCATTTGCATGATACGGGGCAGCAGGTAGTGCTGGTGGTGAAGAAGGTGGCCTCGCAATTGGGTCAAATCCCTGGGGAGAGACTGCTGTTGTACCGTTGAGAGGCGTATTGCAGAATTAATGGCAAAAGCTGTATGGCACCAGGGTTAAATGCGTTGTGATGAAATGTAAATATTTTTACATTAACTACGCAGCTGTGGGATGATAGAATGCTGAATGAGAGCTCTTCATTGGCTCTTTTGTCCTGAGGTAGACCTGTCGTCTGATTTGTCCCTGAGCAGCCCACTGCAGTGTGACATTGTTAAGGACACTATGTCCCATGTGTGTCATCCTGAAGGATCGTTCCGTGCCGCATGTCACCGTGAAGGGCAGCGCATTCCGCAGCGAGACACAGCCCGTCTGTGAGATCGCCAAGGCGACGGCGGTGAGGTCGCACTCCTGTCACTCCCTCCATGTGCCTACCAGACGGACCTAATTGGCCGATTCTGCAAGCCGAACATGCTCTGGCCAGATTTGTCCTGCTGCACCCAGGCTCCTGTTGGGTGGGGGCATGGAGTCGTAACAGAGGCGTTGTCCTGGCACAGATGGCCCCAATTTTTACCTGTACTTCAACCCCCTCCATGGGGGTCAGGTCCATTGCCAATGTCGCCGGACCTCCCGCGAGTTAACTAACACCATCCCCCAGCTCCGCACCACCCAATTCCCGTGACTGAATTGACATCGCCTCCCCCCGCCCCGAGTCCATGTCTGCTGCCCGAGTACAATTAGCATAAATGAGCATAAATTGGCCAGTTTGATTTAAATCAACTGCAGGTGCCAGCATCCTCTCTGAAACCCCCCCAGAGGGCTCACCAGTAGGCCTCACCTGACAGCTGACCACACAACCTCCGGAATATTCCGAGTGCTCGTAATTAGTCAGGGGAAACCCAAACTAATTACACCCCATATTTAAATAATGAAATTCCAGCATGGTTGTGAAAAACATGTCAACTCGGCGAGCGAGGATTTTTTCAGTATCACAAACAATAACTTGGACCAAAGGATGTGAGATAATTAGCCGATGGTCAGCCTCACTGCTTCGCGTATCTACTAGCAGGACTCCAGAAAAATAAGCCACGCCTAGGAGTGCGTCTCACTTTTCACTTGATGAAGAGAGATGAGCAAGAGAGACATCAGGGGCAAAATTATAAGGCCCTGCAGTGTAACTAAAACAAGACCTGTGCATCTTCATAGTTTGTCTCTTAATCATCTGACCAGGACATTCACCTTCCACCCAACTCAGACTGACAGTCTGAAGTGATGTGTACAAGTTTTTAGCTTTGAAGTCACTCTCCATGACATCTTGGATGATAAGGTAGGATCACGCATGTAGGAATGGAATAGGGGGCTGTGTTCCAGAGACGATCACCCTGTGACAATTGCACACTGTTGTGGGTTCCAACATCAACTACAAAGCAAGCAAAAAAAAATGATCCACTGAATATTAAACATTTTCAAATTTGGGTTGATAAACCTCTGCTGTTATAGATGGACAGGCTAATAAAACCCAAGAGAATTATATCTGATTATTATAAACTATAACCTAGGCTGACTTAGCACGTTGTCTAATTTTCTCTTTTCCATATCAGTGCAGAGTAAAATAAAAGTAAAATAAAGTACAAAACCTTATTAAGTGTGCATGCTGTTTAGTGATGCTAAAATGCAATTCAATGAACAAACTGCACCAGCCCCCCTCAGCTCAGACCATATCACATCCACTGAAATACGGCCTCCGCTCCCCTGACATCCAACTGGGAATCCAGTCTTCCAGACTGAGCTCTAAGCCGATGCTCATCCAGCATTTTTCTCCGATAGGATCTCAAATCCCATCATCTCCATGTCTCGTGGTGACAGGAAGCCGGCACGGCGTGTAACAATATCAGGAAAAACATAAACATACCCACGAGACAACAACAAAAGCATTTAAACACTTACAAGCAGCTGCAGCTCAAATATTTTGAAAGCCTATCCCCTGACGTGGATGGCATGACAGTGTAGTGGTTAGCGGAGTAGGCTTATGGCCTCTTGAGTCAAGGGTTTGGCTCCTGCCTGCAGATCCACGTGTGTAGAGCTTGCTTCTTGAACAATTATTGTTTTCTTTGAGGTCATTTGGTTTATTCCTGTAGTCCAAAATGGTGTAATGTTATTTCTATGATGTCCCAATTGTGTGAGTGTGTCTTTGCTAATGTACTGACATCCCATCCTGAGTTTCCCCTGTCTAGTGCTTCCTCAGATCGGCTCCAGGTTCAGTGTAACTCTACGCTGGATTTGTGGTTATTGAAGGACAGGTGGATTTCACAACAATGAAGGATGGGTACCACAGGAAACTCTGGGGAGACAACCTGTCCTTCTGTTCCTTGGGTTCCCTCTTTCCGGTCGACTTACTATTAACAGAAAGATTGTTAGTGCATCATTTTGGATACATCAGCAGCATTGGTTGGTTAGCTTGGGATACTCCCGCTCCCCATGAGTTTTAAAGCCTCACTTGGCGCCAGCATTGATTGGTTATTTCAGGATACTCCCACCAACCAAGAGTTTTGAAGCTTATTTGTCCTACCACTCATTATAACATTGTATGTAAAGCTAACGTTAATGAAAGCTTCACGTTAGCCTCTATCTATCTCTGCCATAGCTAACTCCAACATGTCGATAGCTTTTGATGTTCATGTTGCAAATGCTCCCCCTGTATTTCTGTTACTTTGCTGCTTTCTCATTAATGTGACAGCAGCGCAGATGACGATTAGCGTAGCAAGCTGTTAGTGAGAAAGGTAGAGGACCCTCAACCGGAAGCAAAGAAGAAAAAGTCAAAGTCAGTGTTGGTGGCATCAGACTTCATTCAGCATGTTTACTGGCTGTTACCGCGACCTTGTACAGCTCCTTATGTCCAGTAGCTCTCTGGGAATTACCCTAAGGAAAGCTTAATGGTGTCTGAGATATTACTGAAACATGGCTCGCTGCTCCTATCTTTTAGAATTTCATTATGGGGCTCAGGTCTGGAGATATTCCAGTCGGGGAAATGTAAGGTCATCTCCACTGCATGTACATTGAGATTTTCACCATGATCTAGAAGTGTGTATATGTGTTAGCTCTGCTCTCAAGTTTATGATGTTCTGACCTCACTTTGAGGCTCCCGGATTTCTAGCTCGTCTTTAATGCATAATCCCTGCCTGGGTTAAGAAAATTACAATACTAAAAGTGATGAATGATTCAGAGGCTCTTAGTAGGCGCTGTCATCTGTGTGCTCAGTTATCATGCGTTGAAAGCTCCTCTTTCATTACCTCTAGGTTGAGGGTCCATCATCTGTCTCCTGATAGTGAACCACAGCAATGGTAGCATTGCGTTGCCCTTCTGCCATTGAAGCGTCTACGGTCACTCAAGTCGAGGGTTATTGTTTTATCAATATCGAGAATATTGATCCCTCCATCACTTGTGTCCTGAGAAAGAGGCCTGTCGATAACCAAGCAGGCTTTTTCATAATGGCAATTCGATGCTGGCCGAGTTCGGCTAGGGTGGTCCGGCCATAACGTGAACAAGACTTCCAGAATCACTGTACCGTTTTTCAGCATTGTGTGTTGTCACATCCTCTGGCTGTTTATGCCTTGCTAGGGCCAGTTCAATACCTGGCTCGACCCTGCCATCTGACCAGACTCACGTCGTCAGTACCTGGCACGGCTCCCTGCATCTTGCTGACGCTCAATTATATATTTTCACTTCCCTAACTTTGGTTCCGGTGCCTTCTGCATAACGATGCATCCCTTTTCCGCATCACCGAGTCTTCGGCTCTATCACTTCATCATTTAATGATCTGAGATTTATATTGCTGACTATGAATCGATGTTTCTGTCTTTTTAATTGTCGTTGTTTACATACCAGGAGACAATGAATTGGGTCTCCGGGCAGCGGTAATTAATTCCCAATTTAACACATTTCACTTCTTTCATTAGTGTTTCCATGTCAGGCAATTGAAACCAGCAAACTATTAGCAGGAAGTATCACGCCTGTGAGAACACAGTGGTGACAAAAATGGCTGACAAGCTCTTTACCTTGACGCTTCAACAGCCCTAGGATGCCAGCAACCTCCACTTAGCTAATTCCAGTTACGCCGGATGCAACAAACTCCAAGTTAGTCCAGACTCCATTAGGAATGCCACTTTTCTGGCACTTTTAATGTTAAATAAATGCGACAAACGAGTTATTCCACACAACAGTAATAGTAAATGCATTACACACAACCGTGAGGTCAGGTGTACCGTCAGGTGACCTTTTGTTTAACGGTATCGCTCGGCAGAGGAATTCGCCAGTCTGCTGTCGAACAGTTAATTACACGCCGTGGGTAGCAACTTCATCTGGGCTCATACCTAGTCCAATTAAGCAGAAGAAAACAAACATTAAATGGGAACATTTGCGACACGAGGGGAATTGGATAATTACTCATTCTGTTCGTTAGTTTTGCGTTCATCTCCAAAGCTGTGGGGCTGCTGAGTAATTAGACCAATATAGATTGAGAGTTGAAGGTTTGGGTTTCGGGATGGAAGATTTAAGCCTTACAAAGAGGGGGGACACAAGGTATGAAATATCCAGGCAATGGTAATATAGTAAGAATTCATTATAGCATGAAGAATGTATAATATAATTTAATGTATTCATAATCCGTGGCAGTTAGTCTGTTTTATGGGTGCAGGGTTGCCAGACATTCCCTGTACTTCTGCTGTCCTTGATGGTCTTGTCCCATAGTCTCTTATCTGTAGCCTGATATTTCATTTAAGACCTCACTGATGGTATTTGCTTGTCAGAGCCATGCCTTACAGCATCTCCTCCTGCGAGGCCTAATTTCGTTCTCAGCAAGCTTTCAGCCGAAGCCGTGGAATCCCTAATCCAGCTCCGCCAATCTCTTCCAGGCTTTATTTGCGACGAGTCTGTAAAGCGACCCTTCCCCAACCTGGAGGCTCAGGATCGAGTGAGCAAAGACCTGAAGTCGCCTGTGGGAGCGCCTGTGTGGCTTTAGCTGTGGTCAGGCCAGATGAGGAGAAGATGGCATGTTTGAGTTGTAGAAAGTTCCATCTGAACTTGCTGGATTACTGTCAAATGTCAAATTTACGAGTATAGATCATCCCTAACTGTTTACCTAGTACTGAGTCACTGTGAGCTTGGAGCCAATCACAGGAAGCTCAAGGTACGAGGCAGGGGACACCATGCATGGGATTCCAGTTCATCACAGGACACACATTCACTCACACAATGCAATGCAGGGGCACTAATTTGGATTACAGGAGGAAATCGGAGTGCTGGGCGGAGCATGCAGAGAACAGACAAGATCCACACATGCATCCAACCATAGAAACCTTTGAGGAGTGCTACCCACAGAAGCATTGTTGTTGAGAGATCAAAATATAAACAAAATTTTCTGCATAAATAAAATAGCAGACCTATAATGCCATTCTAGCATCTACATGTGTTTAAGATGTCATGCGTCCTGTTTAATGGACACATAAAGCAGTTAAGCAGACAACAGTTTGAATTAGCAAGCAAGCCTTCATCAACCTGTCTGGTTTCCGCATCTGCTCACTGTATTTGTTCCAGTAATCACATGACTCTCTCTTGACCACTGGTCAAAGCTGTCTGGTGAAATCCTTTGTCCAACACTGGGGTCAAGGCCCCCACAACAGCTTTGAAAATGGACACCAATGCTGGAAGGGGGGGGGGGGGGGGGGCGGGGGGTTAGCTGCAAGAAAAAATAACCCCCTCCTCCCCGACCAC
>JAACJT020000038.1:692059-709365 GCA_009936485.2 Gymnarchus niloticus
ACTGTAAACCATCTCAGGAGGTGGAGTCTTTCGATCTGTTCATTCCTCATTGGACAATTTACTATAAACCATCTCAGAAGGTGGAGTCTTTCGATCTGTAAATTCCTCATTGGACAATTTAAGCACTGGTCTTCCTCTCTTCCATCCAGTAAACTGATCTCCCCTGTGACCCACATCCTGTTCTCTCGCTTCTCTCATCCCCTGCACGAGTTTTTTTCTTATCCTGGCAAAACGTCATTTCTTCGCTTCCACCAAATGAAACTAGTCCCCTGGACCCATCGCTGAGTCAAATAACCTCACCCGGTGCGTCTGTAAGTGAGGAGACGGCACCTCTGATCACCGTGGATCTCGCTGCCCTGCTGGTAGTCTCCTTATGTGACGCCATCCGGAGGATCGGTCTTTTTCCACTGGTTAACCATAAAAGCTGTAAAACACATATAACAAACAGCATTACAGGAAATGGGACTGTGACAGTTGACCCACTTGACTCGTGAGACCCAGTATTGACGGGTCATCGACCCTTGGCACCTTACTGTCTTGTATACCCAGGTCCCATTCCGCATTCTGCTGGAATCCATGGAATGTTTCTCACTGTTTTGCCAGGTTCACCGTGTCTGAGCGTAGGAATGAATAGCTTTCGTCTGGAGAGGGTTTACGGCAGGCCATGTCGAGGGGTGGAAGGTTGACTGATGTATGTTTGGAGTGGTGACTCCCTCGCACCCACAATCGAATGCCTGAGTGTATGTGCCACAGAAAGTCTACAAAAGGCTGTTGTTCAAGCTGCGTCAAAGGAAAGGAAGAGAAATGTCTTCATTATTTTTAAAAACTAAACTAGATTGCAAATATTAAGAGCACATACCCTCAGTGGCCGGTTTATTACGTAGACTTGCCCGATTTGGCAACTGAACACACACAGACTTGATCAAGAGGTTTTGTACTGTTTGGCTAAGCATCAGAATGGCTAAGATTTATGATCCAAGAGATTATGAATGTGATGTGATGGTTGGTGCCAGATGTGGCAGTTCCAACATTTCAGAAATGGCCTCCCTCCTGGGAGTTTTCACATACAACAGTGTGTGGCATATACTGAGATTGGTGCAATGAACAAAAGACTTCCAGTCAGCAGCAGAACAGCTTGGTACAACAGCGGTAGGTATAATGGCTTCTCTGGACGTGCAACTCGTATGGCCTTGAGGTAGTTCTGAAGAATAAACTGGTTCCTACCCAGTACTAGCTAGGTGTGCCTAATAAAGTGGCCGCTGAATGCATTTTAATATCAATAATATTCAGTGCCACAAGCTTCCCTGTTACTGGATAAGTGGTTAGAAGATGGATGGATGAAATGATATTCATTATCGTTGATAAATAAATCTGCAAAGCACATGCACGCCCATTTTGTTAACTCATCAATCATCAGAATTTCTTCATTAATTAATAGGGTTGGTTTCCCAGCAGATTTGTACTGGTGAATGTAATGTATATGTCAATAACATGAATACATGACATGGAATATTAAGGTACCCTCTCCAGACAAAGACCCCCTTCCCACAGCCACTTTGGTCCCTTTCACTATAGGTTAGATGAGGTTAATTGCTATGGGATAGCCCGTAGCCCTGGCCAGCACTGGCTGGAAATGTGGTGTTTGGGGAACCTCTGAAGGGTGGGGTCTAACGGAAGGAAGGAATCCACACGGTCCCGGGCCCCGTCGTGCTTTTTGGGCGAGTCTTCAAAGTTCTCGCATTGTGTGGAACATAAGGGACACAACATTTAGAAGCTGACTCGATTATTTTCACATTCGGCTACAACTATATGGAACTTGCTTGAGGAGGACACGTACATCCTCTGGCCAAGGAAAATACGAGACGAGACGTATGGACTCTCTGTCAAGTTCTCACTGTGTTGCTTTTAGAGAAGACCTCAAATTACATTGTTAACAATTAGTGACCCCCCCAACCCCAACCACACATTCATGGCCACGTCTAACAAAGAATGTCTGAGGTGACGATGCTTAATCGGAGAGTGTGTCAAAGTGAAAGGCGTTGATGCACGCGTCAGTGCACACGTTGCGGGAACGCCCCATGAAGCACGTGCGTGTTTCTGGCCGTTTGCCACGGCAGCACGTCGATGGCAATTCCCAGCATCATTGCACATTTCAGATGGCAAGTATATGCGGAGAAGGTGAAATAAAAGAGATTGGGTTTTATTTACTCTGAAGTGGGACTTGCAAGACCTCCCCAAGTGGGGAGGGGGAGGGTAAAAGGGGACTCTCAAGGAGCACTCACAGGCAGAGGGATGGACAAAATGGTGCAAGCGTGGAATTATCTCTAATAGTCTATCAGCTGCGACGCCTTGAGACCAGGAGAAAGAAGGACAAAAAGACATAATTGTACATCTTAGAAGACCTTGTGAAATTACCAGTCATTTACAGAGTCCCTGTCCCTGCTATTTACGATGGTAGTTTTACTTCATGAAAGAGCTTTGATTGCTTGCCGGCACTGTTTTGGAAATTGGAAAACAAAATTGCCATGTTTCTAATGAGAAGTGTCTTGCATCAGGCCAACAGGATGATACTCCCTCTCCTCCATCGCTTTTTTCTTTCATTCTCTCTCCTTCTGAAGTACCATATAATGAAATGGACGTAAAAACACTTTGACGGATGATTTGCTTGTTAGGTGGGATTTTTGATTGATGGTCCTTCCCAATATCAGCCTCTGCTCCCAGGAGACCCTGCCGGTGGCCTTCCGGTCATGCCTGGTGACCAGGGACTGCGAGGTGAGCGAATGGACGGAGTGGGGTCCCTGCTCCAAGAGGTGCTACGAGCCGAATGGACCCAAAGGACAACGCTCGCGGACCCGCCGGGTGCTGCAGTTTGCCGTGGGAGGAGGAGCCAGCTGTCCGGAGCTGGAGGAGACGGAGCCCTGTGTGCCACAGGGGGACGGCATACCGCCATGTCCCATGTAAGTGAGACCTGCATTATCGCCGTATCTACAGTGACCGTGCTGATGAACAAGGCAGTGGAGAGCTTGTTAGTAACTGGTCCGTATGAATCGGTCTGGCTGAAGTGAAATGTCACCTTGGGAAAAATACTAGCTAGTAACTAATCAACAGGCATGTATCCACCCATCATGCATGACCACTTGTGGATTAAACTCATGCAAACATGCGAGAACATGCATGCTCTACACACACAGAACCTGGGCAGGATTTGGACCCCTGCCACCAGAGGCATGAAATTACTGTGTAACCCGGTGAGGCCCTGCAATGCGAAAACCTATAAACTAAAAACAAATGGAATACCTATGTTAAGTAGGATGGAATGTAAAGAAGATAAGTCGTGTACCTTTAATTGGTGACTTCAAACCAAAGTCCTTGTCGTGAGCAGGACTCTCACTAGAACAGGTACCGAAGACTCAGGGCAGGAGTGATGCTGAAGCCTGAGAATTGAGATGTTTCTTGTCATGGAACGTGTGGCATGCGCAGAAGGGCGGCTTCAGCCTAAAGCGTTGCAGGGAACATATGGGGTGAGACAGCGATGAAAGCTCCCGGCACTGAAGCCCTGCCAGCCTCAGACAGCCCGCCAGCACAGAGTTGTTTGGCCCCAAGTGTAGCGTCCGTCTCGTTTGACGTGCCCTGGAAATGCCTGTACTTATCAGAGCCAATCACAGTTGACACTCTCCTGCTAACACACACCAGCCCAAGCCAGCCAGGACCACCCCCATGATCTTCTGCAGGAGTTATAACCTATAAATACATTCGTATTTAATTCAATATTGTTCTAGATGGACACAGATACAGCACGTTAGATGATCTCAGCTGCCTGAGGAGTGATGTGAGTAGCTTTCTTCTCACGTATATATGAGCCTCATGGACCTGGTTCTCACGTCACGTGAAAGTGGGCTTTGTGGTCACTTTTGGCACCTGGTGCTCAGCTCACCTCAGTGAAGCAGCCCGTCCAGTTGTTCACACTCCAGTTTGGTTCCATGATCCGTAAAAGCAGCCTGTCCTCACTGCTGTGGATCTGTGGTGGGGATGGGGGTTGTGTTTAAGGCTCAGGCCATCGCGATTTGACTGAACTTCTTGACCGAACGTCCTCCAGTACAGACTCCACAATGATGCGGTCACGGTACACTCACCTTACTGTGGCAGGGTCTTTTACATGCCATTCTCTTCTGATTCCATGCTTCCAGTACCCAGAATCATTTACCAACAACCAGAGTGCTAAAAGGAATTGGGAAATGTGTCTGTGGCTGGTAGGAGGAGCCTGCTTTTGTGGTTTCCTGTTCCCGTGTGCTCAGCTGATCTGATGCCACTGTGGAGGCGGAGCTGGGGGGGGGGGGCTGGCCATCATGAATATTAAATGAGGTGAAATGCCAGAGGGAGCTGGGCTCAGTCTCAGACCCCGGACTGGTTTCCTTTTCACCTTGAACAAGGGACTGTGGTTGTTGAATGCTGTCAGGCTGTCCTCTGTGGAAATGTGCCGGTTGTTAACCTCCCAGAATATATTACGGTGATTTAAGACGTGCATTTTAAAGGAATGGTCTAGATGACTGCATTAGCTAATGGGAGGTTAAAGTGGTTGCAGCAGAATTAGGCATCTATCCTCAGATGCATGCTGTAGAGAAAGCTCTAAAGCACTGCCTTACACTAGAGAAATTATTAAAGCTATAGACCTTTTAAAAATCTGTATGAACATTGCATTTCTGCTTTAAGATGGATTAATTTTTCTTTAAAGTTGCAGTAAGCATTAAAATAATCTGTACCTATATATAACTAGTTGTCAATGCTGTTCTTGCCGACAGAAATTAAACGGAGCCCCAATTACCTTCACTTTGTGCGTCGTGCGCGTGAGTGAAAACACCACTAAACGATTTGCATCGTGCTCAGTAACCAAGAGGTGATCTGTACCCGTGCAGTAAGAAATGTGTTCACTTACAGTGCAGATGAAGCAGCAAAATGCCGACTTAATAATGCTCGGTGTTGAAATATATTCCCCCTTCTGCTTTTCGTAGGCAGAATATTCAGAATAAGATTTCTCTAATTTATGAATTGATTTATTCGTTATTTTTCCCTCAGCATAGCTAGCGGGATTAAACAAGCATTGCATGGTAACTAACGGGAGAGTATCCTGACCAATAAGGTGTGTGATTTTGAGCTTGGGATGGGGGCACGGATTTGAGACAGTCATTCCTTACCCCTCTGTCAAAGACTCTCTCCCATTTCGCGTTCATTGTGGCACCGAGCAAAGAGCAGGAGCTGCCGAAGGTTCTGGTCAAGGGCTCTTCACGAAGCCCGGGCCGGTAAGGGTTCTGTCCTCCGCATCTCTCTTTCTCCGTCACAGGTATAGCTGGAGGACCACAGAGTGGAGTGAGTGCAGGGTGGACACGCTGCTGAGCCAGCAGGACCGGCGCCGCGGCAACCAGACGGGCCTGTGTGGGGGCGGGGTCCAAATGAGGGAGGCGTTCTGTGTCCAGACCAACATCGACCTGCCTTCCTCTCATGGCTCGAGTAAAGAAGGTAATGGCGTTTCCACCTCACCCTAGTGTTTGTGGACATCTTCTACAACACAGAGGCTTGTGTGGGTTTATCGGTCCGGTGTGCGTCTCTGCTGCCTGTCTTTGCCAGTTCAAAGACGTCCTTGCCTTTCAATGCCGTTATTAAGGGCAGTCAAGTGGCCCCTCCATGTTGATGCAGCGATCGATGGAGACACACTGAAACAGGCCCCGTTCGCCCCATGCCTGTTTCTCATCAAGCGACTATCAGTCGTGGTTAAGACCTCAGGGCCAACGGCGTGTCAAGTTGACCTTACGCTACCTGAATCATACAGGTGGCCGCTGATGTTTGTTGGTCCTGGTGGAGTGCCACGTTCGACGTGACATGTCGAGGCTGAGCCCTCGATGTCACAGATGACCGAATGTGCGGTGGGATTTCACACGATTTATCACACTTTACAGCTGTCTTCAGGAATTCTGGAGTGACACCCGGCGGGGATGGATTAGCCCTTACAGCTTTCTGCTCTGCCTTTTTCTCCCTGTCTTTATTCAGCTGCCTGTGCTTGCAGAAGCTTCCGTGCTAGCTGCTCATGGAAGTAGTTTCTATGTTTTCATTGAAATATCACCGAAGGTGCCTTTGAATAATAGAAATTACTGAAATAAACATTTTATTGTTAAATGGGAGTATCAAAACTGCCTCAACTGATCAAAGGTGGTATATTTTGATATAAGCTATGTAACAGAATACAAAAAGGATGGCAGCTTCAACTTACATTTACGAGGTGGAGAGATACAGATGAATGACAAAGATTCTGGGTTCATATCTTTTGCGCACAGCAAATAAACTTCAGCAGGTTGTGGGTTTAAAAAACATGTGAAGAGGAAAGCACCACATGTGGGCTACAGCTCTTAGTGATTCACAAACAAGCATACTGACTTAAAAGATTCTTGATCCAGGGTGTCCCTGGCTTCTACCTGTGCTGTGCTCCCTGGGAGAAGTTCCAAGCTCACTGAGACCCTGTACTGGATAAGTGTTTAGAAGTTAGACAGATATCTATCTGGATGGACACTATACGAAGACTTACAGATACCTGCACGTCAATGTCAATGTTTATAAATACAGAGAAACAGAGAAACGTTGATTATCCAACCATCAATCATCTGAATTGTCAACTATCCGAACCACTGACCCTACCCCCCCCCCCAAAAAAAATGATAGAATCTGCTTTTAGTGCACAGGTAAACTGGTTATTCTTATGTATCTTTGATTAACCGAACCAACGTTGGTCCCAGTTCATAGATCATAGATGCTGCAGTCAGCCTTATGTACATGTTGTCTTTTTCCTTTGGGACAAGGAAAAACTGAACTGAAATTTGTTTGCCACCTTAGATGACAATATGTCATTACGTTTCTTAGTTCTTTAGGATTTGATGTACATTTAAAGCAGCAAATTCCAAAATCTGAAATTACATAGTACCATGTCATTAACAAGGCAATTAAATTTGTAATCCGTGTCAGTGTATGAAGATCTGTGTTGTGGAGCATGGAGGTGAAAGTGGGTAAGCAGAAATGGGACAGAAGTCAGAGGCTTGTGGGATGTGTGGACGACAGACAGATCTGGACCATCAGGTGCAGAATTACACGGCACTTAATGCGAGGAGGTCACTGACTTCAGTGAACGATCAGCTAGCTATTCAGAGCTCAGCAGCAGAGCTAAGTCACATAGGCACCGGCCGCTGGGCTGCTGGGGTCCTGCGAGACCAGGAGAAAGCCACAGAGGCGGCTCAAGCAAAGCCTGAAGAAAAAAAAAAAAGGTTTTTACGATGATCTACTAGAACTTGATGTTCAGGTAGAAGTACCTTCTAGTAGCACACATGCTGTATAGCTTTCAGTCCAGCACTAACCTGCCTGAGGTCGCTGGTCCCTCATCGAACACTCAGCCTAGCTGCACATAAACCTTAGGTTCTTCCTAAACCGCTGTATGCTTGTGTTGTATCACTCTTACTGTATGTCACTTCGGACAAAAGCATCTGGTAAATGAATAAAATGTTAAAAAGAGGTGTTTTAATATGATGGGAAGGGAAGCTAGAAAATTTATAATACAGAAATTTATGACTAAACACAATCAGTTAAACAGTTACAAATAAGCTGTTTTTAATTAATATAAGTATCAAGATGTGTAAAATTGGATTGAAAACTTTGCAGAGCTAAAACTGGAGACCTTTTCTTTTTGGCTTCTGTTGTTGACTTTGAGAAAATGCACATAATTTTGTGATTCATGATTTATGCTTTTTCTTTTTTGAACTGAAGGGCTACATCAACACTGATCAAAGTTAAACCTAATAAATACATCTGTAAATGCCTTGTACTGTACCTCACACTTTTAATTAGATTTAATTATGCTTCATAATGAAGTGACTTCATTTCAACATGTTGTGTTAATGTGTTTATATTCTCAGATGAACTGAACCAGGCCTATTTAATCAAGCCATTTAAATGTAGATAATTTAAGGTGATGCTGATTAGTTTTTGTAAGCTTTTTTCCAGATCCTGATTGTTTATGTATTCAGCGCCTTGCCCTGCCTATTTGTCTCTTTTCATCACCCCGTATTACTCATTTTGCCTCCTTTCCTAGGCTCCTCCCTCCATTATCATGCCTTCACTGCTGCTCCACTCCCATTTTTTCTTCTGGCTTTGCTACATCACTCATTTCCTCATGACAGCTAATACGCTTAAGTCTCCGACTCTCTACCTTAATCAGACTGGCAGTGCCACTGACTTCAGAAACTGATATTTTAACACCAAAATATTGCAGTAGTAAAGTATCTCTTTTTACAGAGCCTTTGAAGGGAAGCTGCCTATATAACATCCTTCCTTTCGGATTCAAAGATGCTCCCGGTAATTTTTATTTTTTTGGTCTCTGGTCTGAAGAACGAACATTTTCTGGACAGACAAGTTATTTCACTATATGCCTATGAACTCGTTCTTCTAATTAATAAAGGAACTGGTTATGCTGTAACTCCATTTTATACCTTTCAGAATACCTTTTTGATCCTGGCAGTTGTCAATTAGGATTACTGTTGGGGGGAATTCAGGCATATGCTGTTGAAATCCGGGCACCAAGAGCTGCTGAGGTCCTTGGATGTCACATTGAGGTGTGTTGGGTGTTGCTGTGGAGGCTCATGGGTCTTAACTAGAGAAAAGGACCAAGGGATGGTAGCCGGTGACTTAATAGATCTGGGCCAGGCAATGGGATGTCAATATTTGGAGTGGCATCGGTTATGGGGTTTAAACAACTATTTTTTTTTTTACAAATCACAAATTAAAAAAATTGTGCTTTTAGGTAAATGAAGATTGACTGTTAAAGTTGTAGTACTCTGGCCCCCCCACTGGTCCCCCCACTCCCCACACCAAACCTCTTTTATTTCAGTTCAGGCTTTCAAATCTCTGCACCTGAGCCCATTCGACCCAGCCAACCCACACTCAGGTACCTCAGCCTAAAGGGATGGACTGGGCAACCTCTGCAATGCTGGTTACCATAGTGAATGTCTGTCGTCATCATCATTCTCTTTCAACTGCTCCCGTCAGGGGTAACCACAGCAGACCAACAGTCTCCATCTCCTCCTGTCGTCCGCATCCCGCTTTGTCACACCAACCACCTGCATGTCTTCTCTCACCACATCCATAAACCTCCTCTTTGGGCTTCCTCTTTTCCTCTTGCCTGGCAGCTCCATCCTCAGCATCCTTCTCCCAAAATAAGTGAATGTACTTTGCATATCATGTCGGCTGGTATGTTTAATAGATGAGGCTCATGGGATCAGAAATGGGACCCTGTTTTTTTTTTAGTTTTCAGCAATGACAATAAGAAGTTGCTTACACGTCTGTTTTGATCTTCATCGTTTGTCATTATTGCATCATTTCTTTATTCTTTCTTGTTTGCAACTTGACCGTTTTTACCCACTTCAGTTCAGGGCATATAACTTATCAAATGACTGATGAGAAGAGAGTTAAATAGAAGCCCTTAGGGAGGAATGAAAATGGTGTGTTTATCCTTTACGGCATGGGACGGCAAACGTGAAAACAACATCACGCAGATTATTAATGAGATTGAACTGGACTGTCTTTGCCCTCTTGCTGGCTGCACATCGCCTTGTAGAGTGAATTACTTAGAGAACAGGGGCCCAGAGTGAGAAATGATTATTACTTCTGTACTTCTAGTTGCTTTAGGATCAGTCTTTTTGGTTATATGCCCAAAAAAGATACAGATTGTGTTTTGGTATTACATGAAACATCAGATGGCGATCTGATGATTGCATGTGGCGAATTTTCGGCTCCGTTTCCCAATATTTTATGTTCCGTGCAAACAAATTAGAAATATAAGGAATGTCCTCCAAAAAATGTCTGCACACAGTCGACGTGTGGAAAGTGTCTTCTAGCATTTTTGAGTCAATGGGATGAAACGAGTGCAGTTCCATTTGTGAAGATGAGACTGGGGTTAATTGAAGATGAGGTTATTAACTTGGCTCATTTCACCCACAGCTTCCCGCCCCGTGGACAGTGACTTGTGTCTGGGCCCGGTTCCGAACACGACTCAGTTGTGTCACATCGCCTGTCCCATTGAATGTGAAGTGTCTTCCTGGACTGCCTGGGGTCCCTGTACGTTCGAGAGCTGCCAGGACCAAGCTGGGAAGAAGGGTAGGAGGCCGTTGATATGATTGTCTGCAGTGAATGTAGCCCGCTTCTTCGTTGGATGACCAGGTGGCCAGACCACTATTTGTATTTCTTTTTTTAAGAGGTCTGAGGACATTGTATGACAGGTCGAGTAGAGCACCTGCCCAGTTTTAAATGAGATCTTAAAAGCCATTTCCGTGAAAAGTTTGAGAGCAGATGTAAGCACATGTGTCACAGACTATTTAATGACCTCCTCTGCATTGTGAAGAATTTGCCTTTTTTCCCCTTGGCGAGTTCTGATTTTTCATGCATATTAAATGATCACAGTAAGATGCATGCCTGTCGTTTCCTGAATAATGACCCAGATTGGCCCCAGGGTCTTGAAAAGGACCAGCACCCAACCAAGCCCAGCTTTTTGTTTTTTTCCTGGTAAAATGGTGCAAATTGTTTATCTATTTCTTTATTTCCTAATGGTGCCTGAGACCTGTAAAGAGAGGGGTAGATACTCTTAACGAATGCCGTGCAGTGTCGCCACTTAGGAATGGACGAGCGGGCAGGGCCACCTTTGTTAGGAGGAGACAGTTGCCGCACGGCAGCTCCTGCGGTAATTATCCCCGGGACACTGAACCTCACAGTGACTAATGCATATTGACTCTCCCGTAATGAAGCGATTCAAATGGATGGGGAGGGTGAGTGAGAGAACAATTGAAAGAGAGAAATTCTCCACAATGTGTCTCAATAATGCTCACCTCTGCCTGACTTGTACACCCAGTTGTCATTTGTAATGGTGCTGAGATTTATGGCATGGGCACGCGTTGTCCCGAGTGATGCACACTTAAGGGACACGTGCCTTTTTTCTTACCTTGACGTGTGAAAGCATGAACAGTGATGTTTTAATGTGCATTGGGTACACAGTTAGCCTCAACTCTCTGGGTTCAACTGACATGTCTCCCTGTGATGAACTAGACCTGGAGAGACAAAAGAAAAAAAATTATCATCGAAAAATTAATAGTATTTATTAATACCTGTGATGAACCAGCATCCCATCCAGAGTGTCCCCTGCCTTAGGCCCTGTCTTCCTGGGATAGGCTCCAGGCTAATGGATAAGTAGTTGAGGGAGAGGGAGGTATATTATTTACTAATATATTTAAGATGACTCATTAATAGTTCCTTTTGGGTGGACTGTAAACCAGGAGAGTGCCAGCATCTTGAAAAGATTTAGCTGGCTTGAGACCTTCACCTGTATAATCTGCTGCATGAAAGACCTAAATTCAACAAGCCGCAGCCAGAAAACTTTCTGTTTTCATGTTAGACCCACCGTGTTCAATATAAAACTCTCGGTCAGTGATGGGACACCTGAGACCCTTGGTAGAAGGCTCTGGACCATCTTTAAATGCTCATAACAGAGGATACTCAGTAAAGTTTCTGCCTTTCCGCCTCTTGCCATGTCAAAATTCTGCAAACGGTTGTACTTAGAAAGCGGCCGTTTGATTGACTTCTTTTTGGTTGACCTTCCTATTCCATTTGGTCCTTTTTTTAACGGATAATTGGATGAACCATTTGGAGATGCTCGCCCGAAGCCCCTTCTGCACTTGCTTCTTATCGTTTCTCTACAGCACTATGGATTAGAGGGCGGGACCAGTGGGGACTTGACCTCTCGGGGTCGCGAGGCCCGGTCCTGAGCTGCTGATCACATGCCCTTGGGTCGGCGCCCTCTGAGCAAAGGCAGCGGCTGCATTAATGGATTTCAGGACTCATTAGTCACTCTGCTTAAAAGCATAATGAGGAAGAATAATAATATTCATCACGTTCGGCTGTTCTGGCAGTTTTGGCCATTGACCGGTTTAATTGGCTGCTGCAGTAAATCCAGCATACGGAGATCGTGAACACCATGGTGCGGTTGTCCAGCTTGATTTGGGGAAAGCCAGAACTTCTGGGGCATCTTTGGGGCATGGGTGAGTGGGTGGGTGGTTACTAACTCAGTTTGCTGATCTGGGTTTCTGACATGTGTGAAAGGTTTCAAGCTGAGGAAGAGGCAGATTGTAAATGACCCCACGGGCGGCACGGGCAACTGTCCCCACCTGACGGAGGCCATACCATGCGAGGAGCCTAGTTGCTTCGAGTGGCTGGTCGTGAGATTGGAGGACTGCATCCCAGACAACGAGAAGACATGTGGACCTGGTACTCAGCTCACTGAGGTTCAGTGCATCAACAGTGATGGTAAGTCAGGGAGCAACAAGCAATGTACAGCCTTAAAATATGTTAAAGATATCCTAAGCGATGCAACTCTGCATGATCAGTTTTTAGAATCGGGCCACTTATACCATTGCTACTTGTACTAGGCTATTTTTACCAACCCTTATCTGTTTTTTCTGCAATTTTTTTTGTTTGCTTTTTAGAAGTCTATCCAGGAAGGAAGCACAGATAGAGAGTCCTGGTAAATTATTGTTAGCATTTTCATATTTGTTTAAAGGTTGGTGAAGTGTTTGACGTGGACGCCGGCCAAAGAGATGAGCATGATTTAAGGTTCAACAGCTGTTTGTGTTCTGCAAGGGTTCACTGTTAGCCTTGAATTGTGAAGACAACAGTAAATAATTTCCTGGCACATACATGAGCTGGGGTCTTAATGGAATTAAGAAGGTCGTGGAGGTTATGAAGGCCGATGTCGATGGTTGATGTTAATAGAAGCTGAACGGAACTTAAGGCCATTGGGTTCTTTCAAGACAGCTCCTGTCTGGTGGCCATTTGCCTATTACAACCACTGGACTGGTGGATCGGACAGAAGGGGTAGCAAGAGAAGGTGAAGTTGCCATGTTTGTGCCTGGTGGCCAGCTGTGTATAGTGCAGCTGTGTACTGCCAGCTGGACCTGCCCTCTCTGAATCACCGGGGCTGAGTTTACTATCCCATAGACATGGCACCTGTTCCGTTCCAACCTACAATGGGCAGGGGGTAACAAAACCCTGCTTGGGATTCAGGGGCTGAATCAGTGCGCTGGGGGCTAAACCTCACAGGGACGGTTCCTGGCCCTTTAAGAGCGCTGTCCTCCTGGTCCATGCAGAGATGCGCAGCCCGAGTTTATCGTGGACACAGCTTACACCCCGAAGCGGCACTGGCATGGAAAAGTACGAAACTGAAAGCTGTCACTTCTAGGTTTCACATCGCGAGCCTCCCCATTGTAATGCGAACATACTGTACAATAATGCTCTACTTACAGCACCAGTCCCTGTTTACTGCTTGAACGTATCCCACAATCCACTTTCATATATCGGAGGGATCTCGCAAGCAGGGAGCCTGAGGTTTGTTCCTTTATGGAATAATTCATCTTACTGTCAACTTTGTTGCGCAAGAAATCATTGCTGTATGCGACCAGAGGGCCTGTGTTGTTATTTCAGGTTTAAATCCCAGTAGGAAAACTATTGTTTGACACTTAGGCAAGATCTTCCAAAGCTGTGAAGCAAATAATTGAAGGGAAACGCAGCACATATTAGACAAATCATTTAATTACACAATTTGGACACATGCTGCATTTCTCAGGTTATTTGATTTTACTTGTTTATTTTTCCTCAGAAAAGTAGCCATTACCGTCAGCACCTGAGGCGCAGCTGACAATAGCAGATAATGAGGACCCCGGGGAAGGAATTTGTCAGAAGCTCTCCGAAAGCCTTGTCGGGCTCCCGCTCATCCGGGTCTGCGCCATCCCGCTGTCTCGGGGGTGGGGGGAGGGAGTGCTTTTCAGCCAGGGTTAGCCTCCTGTTTCAAACATGTACCCAGTCATTATTTCCGATGGAGGTCGTCCCACCCAAGGTGCCAGTTGTGTGTATTTAAATATAAAGCTCTGTCAGTGGCAGGGTGGTATACAGTGAGATGCTAGGTGTGTGTACACTAACAGCTAATTCCGTGTGGAACCATGCGGGGTTTGGGAGTGGGGTTTGCAGATAGAAGATCACCAGGCACAGTCACACTTATGGTTTATGGTCATGGAGAAATCCAGCACCCCTGGCTTGCCTCCACCTTCCCAGACATACCGTTTAAACTGGGGCGGCCCAATGCCCAGGAGGTTCGCTTCTTTATTGAAAATGATGTAGTTTTGTTCAAGGTGACCCGTGTCTCACTGCTCTGCACTGGGGCTCACCGCCAACTGAGGCCCGGTTGGCTGCCCCCACCCATCCACCCACCAACCCTGTACTTCATTCAGTGAGCTCCACTGTCCAATTTGCTCACGGCCACAGACGGCCTTTTACACCTTCCTCCTTGGGGATCGGCAGTGTCCTGTCGGCCCTGGAATTGATTTAGTGGGGAATTTCCCACATTATCTTCACCCATAATGCTGTGCTGTCTTTCAGCTTCTGTCCCCCATCCCTTCCTCTGCCTGCTGTGTCTCTTTTACCTGCCTCCGGTTGTCCCTCTGTACCCCAAAACCACGCACTGCTGTACTGTGCTTTCACAGAAGCTCTTATTCAAAATGATTAACAAGCCTCAGAAGGATTTGTAGATTTCCCACCAGACATCTGGGTCTGTCTGTCTGAGTTCAACAGATAGCAGAGCAGTTTTCCATTTCATTGCGGATTTCGCCTAGAACAGGCGGATGGCAGCATGACTGACTTTAACGCAAACTCAACCACAGCCGGCAGGTTAGCCGTATATGCATGCAGGATCAGCCTGTGAAATGACTGGTGCTCAGTGTTACTGCATACGTGAGTCGCGAGGACTGCATGGAGTGCTCTTAAAAGCTCTGCTAACATGGAATTAGAAACCGCTTACTTGACCGTTAAAAGCCCATTAAGTTTAAATGGGCCAGTGTGAGACGTTATGGGTTCTCGTAAATTTTCGGGGAACGTTTAAAGTGTAAAGTAATGATAATTTGTTTGGTCATTATGGTGCTCACTCCTCATTTGGAAGATCAGGACCCTAAGCCTGCATCTTAAGCATTAATCCTTGAATGCCGGCATCATTAAAACCCATGGGAAACTTTATTTAATTCAAACTCCTTCTGGTTCAGTTGTGCCAAAATAATTAAATAGAGCATTACCTTCTAAAGAGGTGGCTCACTGGCTCACTAGATAGCACTGTGGCTGAACATCACCATGGTTGTTTGTTCAAATCCTGCCGTCGTGCTGATGCATACTTCTCATGTTATCTCTATATTTGTGTGGGTTTCATCTCGGAGTCTAAAAGCATGTGGTTAGGTAGTTGGGTTTCTCGAAATTGGCTGTAGTGATTGGGCTGTGATGGACTGGCATCCAAGGCATCCCCTACCCTGTGCTTCCTAGCATAGTCTCCAGACTCACGGAGGCCCTCTAATGGATGACTTGTATGGAAGATTAATGGATGGACTACTCATCACATAGGCAGTTATCATAAAGCAATGAGATGGATTCAAATTTATAGGAGAGGGTCTCCTCTTTCTTCAGGAGAGCCAGTGGACAGGCACCATTGTCTGGACGCCATCCTGCCCATGCCCGTGGTGTGTGACGTCCCTTGCCCCAAGGACTGCACGCTCAGCCCCTGGACCTCCTGGTCCTCATGCTCGCACACCTGCTCTGGGAAGACAACAGAGGGCCGACAGACGAGGGCACGCTCCATCCTGGCTTACAATGCTGGGGAAGGTGAGCACAGTGCCTCCTGCTATTCTCTCTCTCGTTTCCACTCTTTTCCTGACCTTTCTCTTGTTTTCACCCTTACCAGTTTCCTTGTACCTTTTTATCACATCCGTGTCCTTTGACCTTTCTTCTACTCTCAGACGTTTTTGTCAACCAGATTATTCATCTCATTTTTTCCTGTAGTTTATTCTTTCAGTTTAAACGGTGCTCTTTGTTGACTCATCCTGAACCCCTCTCCATCAGCCTCTACTATGGTAACACGATTTCCAAAGAAACGGGGCAGCAGTTTCTCACTCTTCACTAAAGCCAACTGCATTGTCTAGATAAACACATAATTTTTAGATTTCACAGCAGCCTAACCCAGTGGCTGCAGCCGTGTGGTTTGCGGAGTCAATATGGTATAATGTGCAGCTGATTTGGAATTAGTGCATCTGGGATGTGTTTGTAGTCTTTCTTTGACAGTTGGTAGGCCATGTAAGGTGGAAGCCATGACAGAAGTTTAACACACGTCGATATTTCGTTAGTTCCCTTGTTTACAAGTGCTGTTTCCAATAGGCATCATCTCCTCTACTAGGAAAACAAAAACAGCACAGCAGTAAGAGCGAGTCGCTTGTCAAAAATGAAATGTGTCTACAGTCGAATGTGCTTGAGTTACTCTGCATGTGGATAGGGATGCTGTCGTGTTATTTTTGTCTCTGTGGGCTACTCTAACTTCAGATGCTTTGACTCCTGGACAGTGCATGAGTTTGTTGCATCTGTTTGCTGTATGTGGTGGTTCAAAGCATCTCTCAGGTAAAAGTGTCCACAGTGTGACTAAACACAGCTCAGATGGGGCGAGTGCATGCTTTGAGCCTCCAAAAAATCACACACAGGAAACAGGATGTGCCGTTTGCTATCTAAGAAGATGTAGACGTTGATTTGATACTGCATCTCACTAATGAAGGTGCCAAGCCCTACCTGCGAATCACCATCTGTAAAAACCAGTCCAGACCAGAATGCCGCGTAATTGGCCGGCGGCAGCTGCGTCTCTCTTTTGCTCGCTATTTTGATGTCACCTCGCTTCCCTCCCCGCCGCTGTGGCCGCTGTGTGTTTAGCATATCAGAATGGGCGGGGAAACCTAATGAATTATGGATTTTTCTCAGAAAGGACTGGCAATTAGAGCTGAGAAGCAACTCATGGCAGCAGAGGTTCTCTGGGGGTGGTGACAGGAAGTGGGCTCCCTCATGGACCCGGAATGGTGGAATGGTCTGCGTTGAATTGTCCAAGGGATAGGCTTCTGTCAGACAGATAGAGCTGTGATACACTGCACGGTAGGTTATGTGCAGTCAGTGACGTCGCTGTCATGTCACGTCTGTTAAAGGAGTCACAGCCTGGAGTTATATATGATCTTCACATACCGTAGAGGAGACACGACTTCACCTCCTCATTCTGATCCTCATACACCTTAGAGGAGACATGACTTCACCTCCTCATTCTGATCCTCATACACCTTAGAGGAGACACGACTTCACCTCCTCATTCTGATCCTCATACACCTTAGAGG